>JBBBDQ010001881.1:420000-432163 GCA_037127315.1 Ascarosepion bandense
ATCTGGCCAGGTCAGTACCACGATAGATAAGAGCTTAGGAATACCTGCTTCTGTAAGCTTAGATGTGTGAGTAGTATAGAAATCAGAGAGCCGAGTTCTCTTTCCAGTCGAGTTCGTTATATTCACGATCAAGAAATCCACTCGGACCGTAGGGGCACAACATGTACTACAGCTGTATTTGCGGTGGCGTTTCTTGGTCAAGATAACCTGATTGGGACTGAACCTCTCCAAGCTGCTACTGCGGCCAAAGTTGCAGCGGTATTTCTTGAGCAAGATAGCCTGATGGAGACCGAACCTTTCCAGGCTGCTACTGCGATGTTTCTTGGGCAAGATAGCCTGATGGAGACCGAACCTTTCCAGGCTGCTACTGCGATGTTTCTTGGGCAAGATAGCCTGATGGAGACCGAACCTTTCCAGGCTGCTACTGCGATGTTTCTTGGGCAAGATAGCCTGATGGAGACCGAACCTTTCCAGGCTGCTACTGCGATGTTTCTTGGGCAAGATAGCCTGATGGAGACCGAACCTCTCCAGGTTAATTTTGAACTGAGCTGTTTCTCTTCTTCTGTTATTATTGGTGGTGTTGCAGAGTGAACAAAGGTTCATAACTTTCCCAATGCACTAGACTACAATTTGACTTCGGCTCTCCGATTTCTCAATCCAAGCTCTCCATTATTCTACTGTATCTATTACTGCTGCTATATGTTCACATGTGCAAATACCCTTGGGAAAGGTATGAATCTATTTCTTCCCCGATCTATGGAATAATTAGGAAGGCTTAGATCAGTAAATTATCATTGTCATCAACAAAAAATTCTTACATCTAAAAGCATTTCGTTTTAAATAAACTGCAAAAGGTTGATAATCGTATTTCGAGTGGATCGTCTTTTTAACAGTAATATCTTTGCTTTAGTTTAAAATGGTAGCATTTGGAGTATGTCAACATTCAGAATTTGTTTAGATGGATCGATTCCTAATTCTTATGGAGCGGTGGAAAACATAAACAATTCTTTGAGAAATGATAAATCTTCAACTGTATACTGAAAATCCAAATGAAAGAGCATGCGCAGACATGCACATTAAGTCAGGTTATTCAAGGAAGCAATGTAGATATTATATTTCATTGATCTCGATCAAAAATCTGGTGTGGGCGAAAGAGCTAACCTTGCAGCCGAGCTTGAAAAGGACCTCCAATCCGCAGTGGACTGGGGTAAGAAATGGATCGTAAATTTTAATGCTTCTAAAACGAAGCTGCTATCAATTAACCATCATAGACCAGGCTTGCCTCCCAGAGAGTAAAACACTACGCCTCCTTGGTCTCACAATCTCAGCGGACCTCAAGTGGAATGACTATATCGAATCAATTGCTAAATCCGCTGCTAAGAAAGTCGGTTCTCTGTGCAGGGCCCGGAAGTGTTTTCCGTCTGAATCTATCCTGCACATATATAAGTCTACCATCCGCCTGTGCATTGAATACTGCTGCCATATCTGGTCGGGTGCCCCTGCTATCCACCTCGGGGTCCTCGACAAAGTACAACGGAGAGTCTGTAATGTAATCGATACCGACTTGGCAGATCGCCTGCATCCTCTCTCTCACCGGCGCGACGTGGCTTCCCTGTGTCTCTTCTATAAATACTTTCACGGCTTCTGCTTCGATGAACTTAGATCACTGGTGCCCCCTAGGTACGAATTTGCACGAGATACTAGATTAGCAACTAGATACCACCCTTTTACAGTGAAACCAATAAAATGCAACCGCAATTTCTACTCCAAAAGTTTCCTTTCTCGCGCTTCCCGACTGTGGAATTCCCTTCCACATGATTGCTTCCCCAACGGCTACAATCTCCAGGAGTTTAAATGTAAGGTCCATAAACACCTCCTAACACTAACTCGCATCACCCTCCTTTTGACATTTCCTATATCTAACCACTCTCTCTCTTTATCTTCCCCTATGTAGCCCCTTGCGCAATAATGGCAGTGGAATGCCTTGCGTGGGGTGAAATGATTAAAAAAAAAGTTGTCATTTTTTCCGCGGGAAACATGAACGTTATACATTTTAAAAACCTATATTTAAAAAAATAATAAGAAAAAGAAAATTCAAAGCTAGTTTCTGTAAGTTAATAATTCAGTAGCAAAATCGGCAAAAGGAAAAGTTTAGATAAAATTAATAATGCACGAATTGTCTCCCTTTGACATTTTCAAATTTGTCTGTAATCTGAAATTAAAAAATAAGTATGAAATAAACAGAATAAATATCAAATCAAATCAAGAAGACAATTAACTGCGAAAAAAAAGGTTCATCCTTTGATTTCAATATGTATATCATGATATCAATATGTAAATCATGATATCAATATGTATATCATGATACTCGAATGAAGCTATCAAAAACCTTCCAGTTATTTTCCATTAGAGTCTAATCACACACACTCATTGAGAATGAAAATTAAAACGTAATTATTGGGCTTTTTTGCTTTTAATTCTATAAAACAACTTTCATTACTACTTTGTCGCAATAAACCTGCATTTCATAATCATCATCGTCATAGTGTTTAGATTTACGCTAACAGTAAATCCTCAGTATTAATTCTTACTAGCAGTATAGAGAACTGCAACCTTGAAACTTCTGAATATCGTTTCTTAAGTCTTTGTATGTCAAGTGTATCAAATTTGATTAAAATCGGACCATTCCGATTTTTTCGATTATCGATATTTATCGGGGGTACCTCGACACAAAATCTAGCTAAGAACACTCACAGACGGTTATAGTACAACTGTGTAAATTTTCAAGATAATCGGTTCAGCCGTTTCGGAGTGTATATGTAACGGACACACACACAGACACACACACACACACACACACACACACACACACACACACACACAGACAAAGTTCCATTTATAAATAAGTTTAGATTTTAATAATGTTGACATGTTGTGGTTATCACTACTTGAGCTGTTGCCCTGGATATCTCCAAAGAATTTGATAGGGTTTGGCATGCTGGCCTTCCGCGCAAGCTACAGGTTTATGGTATCACTGGATGCTTGTTTGATTTGATCCAATCTTTTCTATCTAACCACATAATGAAGGACGTTTTGATCGGGCATGCCTCCACATTCTAACAGACGAACGCTGGTGACCCCCAGGGCTCTATCCTAGGCCTGACGCCATTTCTGATCTTTATAAACGGCCTCCCTGACGTGATCAATTCTCAAGTAGACACTGATGACACTAACATTTACTTTCGCCTCAGTATGAAATCTGGCGAGGCGACCAAAGATAACCTCGTTGCTGTTCTCGAGAAGGGCCACCACTCTATGTTAGACTAGTGCAAGAAATCATCTTGCACATATAAAAATCAACCATCCTGACCGTGCATTGAATACTGTTGTCATATCTGTTCGGGCGTCCCTACTATTCATATATATATATATATATATATATATATATATATATATTAAGTTAAATAGGTGTGAGTTTGTGACTCTGGGTTTCACGCTCTTGCGATCGTCAGTCAAACTGATTAATTTTTTAAAAATATTGTATATATGTAAGGCTGCGTATATTAATGTATTAAAGCGCTTTCGAATCATAATTTAATATATAAAAATATAGTATATATAACAAATTGCATACATATATATATATATATATATATATATATATATAAATTTATATACACTTATATTTATATACATACACATTTCACACACACACACACACACACACACACACACACACACACACATATATATATATATATATATATATATATATATATATATATATATATATTTCCTGTCACGCTCAGAGTGGGGATTTGTTTGTTTTCTTATCTCTTAATGTAAGATAATCAATAACAGGTACATCCATATATATGTTGTCGTCATCTTTGACGGGATGTCGATCGATATAATTATTTTGAAAGAACGGTCCCAGTCGTAGTTAAATATTTATGAACTCCCAGAAGATTTCTCCAGAGCAAAGAATGTTGGCAGACTCATGTGAGTCCCGCCAAAAAAGTAAGAAGCACCAAAAAAAGAAAATGAAAAAAAAATTAAAAAAGTAAGAAACACGCATGCAAATATAAAATTGGCATTGATGTCAACACCCAGCGGCGACAGTCTGTTTCATGTTTTAACGCAATCTTTCGTTTGAAAATCGCGTTCAAGTATTAAAAGGCTGTCGATGCTGGGTTTTGACATCAACGGCCACTTTTATATTTGCATACGCTGCATCTCTGATATTGAGCACTTTCACCCATGAATATGACATACCACAAAACAATATATATTACGGAAACTGACGAATTTTAACGAAACTTGGTTATAACAACCGACAATTTAAATGAATTGTTTGAACATTATTTTTAACGATACTCGTATTTAAGTCGATATTCCGTTTTTAATTAAACAGTATAATATATTTATATCTACTGGCCTGATTATTTACGATAATTTTTTATTACGAAAATGTGTGCCATTCGGCAGGATTCGAACCTGCGATCCCTATCTACATAGGGGAAGCTCCCATTTGATCTGGCAACGTCTTAGACCACGAATGATCTCCAGTCTAAACGAGGTTTTAATCAAGCCTATATAACACAATTTTCGATTCATCGCAAACAACCATATCTGCTCTGAAATGTATCGGAATGTCAACAAATGTAAACATGTTACGGAAATTAACGAATTTTAACAAAACTTGGTTATATACAACCGACATCTTGAAATGAATTGTTTGAAGAATATTTTTTTTATCGATACTCATATTTAACAGAATATCTACTTAAATACGATTATCGATAAAAATAATGTTCAAACAATTCATTTCATATATATATATATATATATATATATATATATATATATATATATATAATTATATGGTTATAATGTAAAATTAACATAACCATATAATTATATTATATTATATTAAGCTCTATAATACTCATTATATTGAGCACTGTTTATAATAAAATAAATGCCAGAGCACTCAAAATAAAAATAAAAACCTTGAGTCCTCTTCACTTGTAAGTATATATATATATAGGCATGTAAAATATATATATATATAGGCATGGATGTAAATAAGTGTACATATGTGTATACACTTAGGAATTAACCCATTTATCTGGTGTTAATAGAAGAGTGCTTAATTGGATATAATAAAGCTGTTAAATATATATTAATAATTAGGCGCATTATTCTACATCTAAGTAGGATCATATATATAATATATATATATATATATATATATATATATATATAGTCATCTGCAGACAGATCTGTTTCGCTGTATCACAGCTCATCAGTACGGTTAGACATCCGATTGCTTTTAACCCAGGATTGAAACTCGACCGAATTGGCGTTAGTCAGCGATTCTACCTCTGAGCTATGGGCGTTCAGTAGACGGGGACAGACATTTAGCGTATAATGTATCATAAGCCAGTGGCCAGCGTGCTCTAATTCATGACTGAATGAGCAATATATATATATATATATATATATATATATATATATATATATATATGAAATTAAATAAATTGCAAACATTGTGTCTGGTTGTTTTTAATATAATCTTTCGCGTATTATATTTGAAAGATGCAGACACAATGTTTATAATTTATTTAATCTGACATGTCTAAAAGAAAATTTGCTGCGTACACACACACACACACATATATATATATATAATTAGTACAAGTAAAACGTTTGTTTTTTAGTTGATTGATGTTTTTCTTCAGCTTCGTAACTCAAGAATTTCGTAGACATAAACTTCGATAATCACTCCATCTACTCGTCAGTGGATATCAGCTATTGACTTCTTAGAACTCTTAATTTTTATTTTTATATATGCAGTTTTCGTTAGTGGAAGTTTGTTTTTTTTCATGGCGTATGTGCGCGTGTGTGCTTTCTCGCATGTCACTCGCGCCCGTGGAGAATATCTTGATTATTTATGCTTTTCGTCCTTTCTTTTTTAACTTTACATTCACTTCCTTTATTTTTTTTTTTGCCTTTCCTTATTTTTCCTCTTTTCTTTCTTGATTTCTGGTTTTCCAGATATATACTGTCATTGTTCATTCTTGAGTGTAAGTACATTGCATTTCCCATTTTGCTTAAACTACGTTTTTGTTTTTAACGTTTAAATAATTATGTAAATATTTATATATGCCGTAATTTGACCACTGCTTCGTTTTTTATCCGATTTGGTGGCATCTTAGCTATTGGCACATTTATTGTAAGAAATTAGGTTATTATTATTAAATGTTAATTTATTATTCTTTGAATTTGTATGCATACGTCTATATTCATGTTTAGGCACACACACATGCGTACGTAAATATGATACAGATATACACACGTGCACATAAAGACACATATTGGGTGAGATGAATAAATTGTCGTCTAAATTAAGATAAAATGAAAATAACACTGACAACTCATTTTAACAAATATATTCCCCAAAATTACACAAAAATATTTTAAGATATTATAGAGTAAACTTATTCAAAACATTGAGACTTTAGATTGACTACTTAACCATTTCACACTTTTTCTTAGCAGCTAGGATAGAGTCGCTTTCTCACTGACGCAGTGTGGCTTCCCTGTGTCTCTTCTACAAATACTTTCACGGCTTCTGCTCCGATGAACTTAGCTCACTGGTACCCCTTATATATGTATTTCCTTGAGCCACAAGATTAGCAACTAGGCCCCACTCTTTTACTGTGAAACCAATAAATTGTAAGCGCAAATTCTATTCCAGCCTGTCTCGCACTTCCCGCCTGTGGAATTCTCTTCCGCATACTTGCTTTCCTGACAGTTACAATCTCCAAGAATTTAAATGTAAAGTCAATAGTCATCTCCTGTCTCACTAACTTACATCTTCTCTCTAATGATTTCTACATCCACCCCACTCTCATCAGTACTCTCTTCCCTCTCCTACACTCTTCCTGACACCCCCTGAAACCTCGCATTCCTCATAACATTCCTCTTATGTAACCCCCTGCACAACAGTGGCAGTAAAATGCCTTGCTTGGGGCGACACGAATATAAAAAGAAAAAAAAATTGTTGCCATTTAACTTCCGATTTTTTAAGATAAAGACACATATTGGGTGAGATGAATAAATTGTCGTCAAAATTAAGATAAAATGAAAATAACACTGACAACTCATTTTAACAAATATATTCCCCAAAATTACACAAACATATTTTAAGATATTATAGAGTAAATTATTCAAAACATTGAAACTTTAGATTGACTACTTAACCATTTCACCTTTTTTTTTCAATTGTTGCCATTTGACTTCCAATTTTTTTTTAGATAAGCTGTCGTTATTTTTTGGGGCATTCCGTTCTTTTCTTGAGTTAGGAAAATTGTACATTTTTTTTACGTAACTAATTCATGTTAATGCTTGAATAATAAAGTAAATATTTATATGTGTCGTCACTTCGCCATTATTACGTATCCTTATCTGATTTAGTAGAGTCTCTTAACTATTAGCGTATTAATTGTAAGAGGTTAAGATGTTAGAATTAAGTTTTTATTTATTATTCTTTGAATTTGTATGAATATGTTTATATCCATGCATTTTTACACACACACACACACACACACACACACATATATATATATATGTATATATATATATATGCATGTACATTTATAGATATCCACACATACATATAATATATATATATATATATATATATATATATAATAGTGTATGTATATGTTTGTGTAGAGACGCTTGTCTGTTCAGGTGTATATTAACTGACGTCATCGTCCAACATACACTTAAATAGGAAATCGTTTCTACACAAACATACACTTTTTCATTTTTATAAGCGTTTCACCCCGAGCAAGGCATGTCACTGCAACTACTGCGCAGGGGGCTACATAGAGTGGAGAAAGGATGATTAAATATAGGAAATGTCAGAGGGTGGGTATTAGGCGGGTATGGATACTGAGAATGAGGGTTGGGTAGATGAGAGTGTTCTGAGAATAATTGGGAGTTAGTGTGATAGGAGGTGTCTATTGACCCTACATTTAAACACCTGGAGATTGTAGCTGTCGGGAAAGAAGACCTGTGAAAGGGAGTTCCACAGGCGGGAAGCGCGAGAAAAGAAGCTGTTGGAGTAGAATTTACGGTTACATCTTATCTGTTTAACTGTAAAAGTGTGGGACCTAGTTGCTAATCTAGTATATTGTGTAAATTCGTGCTTAGGCGGCACCAGTGCTCTAAGTTCATCGGAGCAGAAGCCATGAAAGTACTTGTAGAAGAGGCACAGGGAAGCCACATCACGCCGGTGAGAGAGTGGTTGCAGCCGGTCTGCCAAGTCAGTATCAACCACGTTACAGATCCTCCTTTGTATTTTGTCAAGAAGCCCAAGGAGAGCAGCAGGGACACCCGACCAGATATGGCAGCAATATGCAATACACGGGCGGATGGTAGATTTGTATATGTGCAGAATATATTCAGGTGGGAAAAACTTCCGGGCCATGCACAGAGAGTTGACTTTCATAGCGGCAGATTTGGCAATGGATTCGATGTAGTCATTACATTTGAGGTCCGCTGAAAGTGTAAGGCCAAGGAGGCGTAGTATTTTACTCTCTGGGAGGCAAGCCTGTCCCATGCTAATGGGAGGTAGATGCGATTGTCTATGGTGGTTAGTTGATAACAGCTTCGTTTTAGAAGTATTGAAATTTACTAGCCATTTCCTACCCCAGGCCACTACGGATTGGTGGTCCTTTTCAAGCTCGGCAGCGAGGTTCACTTTGTCGCCCACACCTGGTTTTTGATCGATGCTAGAGTAGATTGTTGTGTCATCGACGTACATGCCTACTTGGGATCTAATGGCGTCGGGGAGATCATTAATGTACATCAGAAAAAGCGTGGGACCTAGGATAGAACCATGAGGGACGCCCGCGTTCGTATGGTAGTTTTGGGAGGCATGCCCATTTAATACTACCTTCAATGTTCGGTTAGAGAGGAATGACTGGATGAGGTCAAACAGATGTCCAGTTATCCCGTAGCTCCGCAGTTTGCACAAGAGGCCAGCGTGCCAGACCCTGTCGAACGCTTTGGAGATATCCAAGGCAACAGTCCGGGCTTCGCCATTCTTGTCAAGTGCCCGGTATATGTACTCGGTAATGGTCGTTAGCATATCAGCAGTAGAACTGGTGAAACGAAACCCGTACTGTTTTTTCAGAGAGAAGCCTGTGGGCCGTGAGATGCTGAATCACCTCGGTGTTGATAATGGCTTCGAAAACTTTGACAAAGATCGGAAGGAGACTAATAGGACGGTAATTGGCGGGGTCTGAGGGTTCGCCAGAATTCTTAAATATAGGAACTACACAGGAAGTCTTCCAACAGACAGGAAAACAGGAAGCAGATAGGCAGAGATTATACAGTTTAGAGAGGACAGAGGAGAGTTCTGGGGCACATTTCTTCAGTACTATGACTGGGATTCCGTCACCGCCGCTCGCTTTGTGTGGGTCAAGTTGTGCAATTATCTTGGCGACCAGCGAGGGTGTAATGTAGACGTTATTTAGTTGAACCTTAGTTCTGGGTGGGAAGTCGGGCGTAGGTATTCCTAACGAGTCCAGTGTCGAATTGGTGGAGAATCTACAGGAAAAGCATTCAGCATTTAACACACACACACACACACACAAATATATATATATATATATATATATAAGAAAAGATTGATGCAGACACGTTATTTCATGGTAAATCGGGAGTGTGGGCCTATTTCAGGCGAACCATCATCAGCTTCCGTCTTTATTGTACAGAAGATTTTACAGGTGTAAAATCTTCTGTAAAATGAAGACGGAAGCTGATGATGGTTCGCCTGAAATAGGCCCACACTCCCGATTTACCATGAAATAACGTGTCTGCTTAAATTTTTTCTTATATTTGCTCTATATGCATTTATATACATATATATTTAGAGCTCTCCTTAAGAGTTATCTTACCCCTGTATGTACAGAATACTCCCTTGGATTCTTGTATATCTACATCGCATGTTTATATATATATATATATATATATATATATATATATATATATATATATGCGTTTTGTTGTCATTCGTTCGTTTCTTGGGACAGTTATGACGCACGGAGGTATTTAATTCTGGGCAAGGTCAAAGGAGCTCTTCAGCTGCCCGTAAGTCAAGGTCTGCTTTTTGGTGTTCTCGGTAGAATAAAAATTGAAAAACAAACTAATTCAGATTGGTACCGAAAAACAAACTAATTCAGATTGGTACCGATACAGTAAGTATGCGCGTTGTGGTACAGTAGATATCGGCTCGGAACGAGAAACCGGGGAGCCGAGTTCGAATTCCAGTTGAATCCATTGTATTCACTTACGCGCAAATACCCTTGGGAAAGGTATTAATCCGTCTCTTCCTTCTAGTTATGGGTTAAATAGCAGGACACATTGGGTTCTATAGCCTTGGTCGGCAACCAGTCTACCGCAGAAAGCAATGGCAACCTACTGCGGGATAATCTTCTGCCCAGTCAGTCATGTCTCTTTCGGGACATGATCGCCCAAGCGTGTATCACGTATGGCACTTAACTGACTAACTGAATATAATAGATGAAAATATGATTAAGGCTTCTACTGGGCATAAAGTGAGGGGTCGGTTTTATATTGTTATGAAGTAATAAACTGGTCCCCCACTTATTACTATGTAATAATATAATACATCACTTCCCTCTCTAGCTATGAGTCAATAGGACAGATTGGGTTCTATAGCCTTGGTCGGCAACCAGTCTACCGCAGAAAGCAATGGCAACCTACTGCGGGATAATCTTCTGCCCAGTCAGTCATGTCTCTTTTGAGACATGATCGCCCAAGCGTGTATCACGTATGGCACTTAACTGACTGACCGATACAGTTGAAGTAAGGCGGAGCAAGATGCCATCCAAATATCATATAGGATCTTTTCCGGATTTAATTAAAGGTTTACTCGTAATACTGTCGTCATACAGTGGACTTCGTATGTCTTCTCTGAAACCAGGTTTCATTCAGGATAAGAGAGTCTAGTCTGCAACTTTGCTATTTCACACACGACCACGAAGCGAACGATACAGTCTCGGGCAGCATTTAAACACATATTGTCCGTCTGACCGACACTAAATGTAACTTTTCTTTTTTTTCAATTGGAGTAGATAGACTAAACTATCCTCCGGTTCACACTCCACCCACGTCTATTGAACAGGTGTAGATGCTCATCCCTTTTTCCCTGTTCAGGATGTGGTTTTCGGTTTTCTCTTTTCCAATCTTTTCACTAGTCTTTTTTTTTCCTCTTTTTCATTTTTTTTTTCAATTGGAGTAGATAGACTAAACTATCCTCGGTTCACACTCCACCCACGTCTATTGAACAGGTGTAGATGCTCATCCCTTGTTCCCTGTTCAGGATGTGATTTTCGGTTTTCTCTTTTCCAATCTTTTCACTAGTCTTTTTTTTTCCTCTTTTTCATTTTTTTTTCAATTGAAGTAGATAGACTAAACTATCCCCCAGTTCACATTCCACCCACGTCTATTGTACAGGTGTAGAGGCTCATCCCTTGTTCCCTATTTAGGATGTAGTTTCCGGCTTTCTCTTTTCCAAATCTTTTCACTCTCACGTAGCCCCCTGCACATCAATGGCGTTACCGCCTTGCTCGGGGTGATATGATTAAAAAAAAAAATCTAAATTAAAAATGAAAAGCATATCTATAATAACTATAATATTTAATTGTTAGAGTTCGCAGAGATTCTTATCAAAATCGCTTCCTCAGATGTAAGTATGTTTCTTGTTTTGCTTTTTGATAATGTTACATTTTTATTCCTAGCAACCGTTTACACTTGGACATTTATGTAAAACTATAAATAAATAAAATAAAACCAGAGAAATGTAGAAATAACGTTCCCTGTATTATCTCTGATTCTCATCAATCATGAAGTGTCACCAAATTAATTATATACATTGGATTAGTGGGCGGAGATCGTCCTCAGTAAAGATAAGAGAGAGTGAGAGAGAGAGAGAGAGAGTCACAAAAATCAAGGCCACTATCAAAGGGAGGTAACTGCAATAACCACGTATAAGATGCTTTCCAGTGGCATAAAATGATTCTGTTCTCCAATCACCACTAGATATGTTTCTCATCGAAAC
>JBBBDQ010001882.1:0-122500 GCA_037127315.1 Ascarosepion bandense
AGGACACATGTGACCCCCAATCTATGATGCACATTACCCTTCTCTACTACATCTCAATTTCCATAAGGAAGTATTCATATAAAATACAAATTTTTTTGTAATTTAATTATATACAATAATGAATCATATGAAAGGGATACATGTGACCCTCAATCTATGATGCACAGTACCCTGTTCTACTACATTGCAATTTCCATAAGGAAGTATTCATATAAAATACAAATTTTTTTGTAATTTAATTATATACAATAATGAATCATATGCAAGGGACACATGTGACCCCCAATCTATGATGCACATTACCCTTCTCTACTACATCTCAATTTCCATAAGGAAGTATTCATATAAAATACAAATTTTTTTGTAATTTAATTATATACAATAATGAATCATATGAAAGGGATACATGTGACCCTCAATCTATGATGCACAGTACCCTGTTCTACTACATTGCAATTTCCATAAGGAAGTATTCATATAAAATACAAATTTTTTTGTAATTTAATTATATACAATAATGGATCATATGCAAGGGACACTTGTGACCCCCAATCTATGATGCACAGTACCCTTCTCTACTACATCTCAATTTCCATAAGGAAGTATTCATATAAAATACAAATTTTTTTGTAATTTAATTATATACAATAATGGATCATATGCAAGGGACACATGTGACCCCCAATCTATGATGCACACTACCCTTCTCTACTACATCTCAATTTCCATAAGGAAGTATTCATATAAAATACAAATTTTTTTGTAATTTAATTATATACAATAATGAATCATATGCAAGGGACACTTGTGACCCCCAATCTATGATGCACAGTACCCTTCTCTACTACATCTCAATTTCCATAAGGAAGTATTCATATAAAATACAAATTTTTTTGTAATTTAATTATATACAATAATGAATCATATGCAAGGGACACTTGTGACCCCCAATCTATGATGCACAGTACCCTTCTCTACTACATCTCAATTTCCATAAGGAAGTATTCATATAAAATACAAATTTTTTTGTAATTCAATTATATACAATAATGGCTCATATGCAGAGGACACATGTGACCCCCAATCTATGATGCACAGTACCCTTCTCTACTACATCTCAATTTCCATAAGGAAGTATTCATATAAAATACAAATTTTTTTGTAATTTAATGATATACAATAATGGATCATATGCAAGGGACACATGTGACCCCCAATCTATGATGCACAGTACCCTGTTCTACTACATTGCAATTTCCATAAGGAAGTATTCATATAAAATACAAATTTCTTTGTAATTTAATTATATACAATAATGGATCATGTGCAAGGGACACATGTGACCCCCAATCTATGATGCACAGTACCCTTCTCTACTACATCTCAATTTCCATAAGGAAGTATTCATATAAAATACAAATTTTTTTGTAATTTAATTATATACAATAATGAATCATATGAAAGGGATACATGTGACCCTCAATCTATGATGCACAGTACCCTGTTCTACTACATTGCAATTTCCATAAGGAAGTATTCATATAAAATACAAATTTTTTTAGTAATTTAATTATATACAATAATGGATCATATGCAAGGGACACTTGTGATCCCCAATCTATGATGCACAGTACCCTTCTCTACTACATCTCAATTTCCATAAGGAAGTATTCATATAAAATACAAATTTTTTTGTAATTTAATTATATACAATAATGGATCATATGTAAGGGACACATGTGACCCCCAATCTATGATGCACAGTACCCTTCTCTACTACATCTCAATTTTCATAAGGAAGTATTCATATAAAATACAAATTTTTTTGTAATTTAATTATATACAATAATGGATCATATGCAAGGGACACATGTGACCCCCAATCTATGATGCACAGTACCCTTCTCTACTACATCTCAATTTTCATAAGGAAGTATTCATATAAAATACAAATATTTTTGTAATTTAATTATATACAATAATGGATCATATGCAAGGGACACATGTGACCCCCAATCTATGATGCACAGTACCCTTCTCTACTACATCTCAATTTTCATAAGGAAGTATTCATATAAAATACAAATTTTTTTGTAATTTAATTATATACAATAATGGATCATATGCAAGGGACACATGTGACCCCAAATCTATGATGCACAGTACCATTCTCTACTACATCTCAATTTCGATAAGGAAGTATTAATAGAAAATACAAATTTCCTTATAATAGATGATACTGCTTGTTGTGGCTTGTTTCCCAGGTGTGATAATTTGTGGAGATGACCAAAAACCAATTTCTTAATGATGGTTGTATGTAATGAGTTGGGTTACTCTTGGTAGTGTTATGGTAATAAATTCCATTCTTAAAAGGGACAGGAAATTTAAGGGTTTAAAGGATGTGTTTTACCATATTTGTCATGTTTACTATATTTGCAGAAAAGGCTGCCTTTCTTTTGTTCCTCAATTATTACATTATATGACAGTGTATTAGAGGTGAATGCTGCAATTATAGTTTGTAACAGTATATCAGCAAATCTTTGCGTCATATGAAACTTATGTCAGAAGCATATTGAGAAATAAAATCTAAGTATCAAATTTTACATGGTGTATATATTGGATTCCTGTTTTTTGTAAAGAGTACATTGGTGGTTTATGATCCATGTACATTACGAATCCATGATATTACAAATATGTTTCATCAAAAGAAAAACTGCCAGTAATGCCCTAGAAGATGTGCTATATTTCTGTTGTGCCGCATTCAAATACACAGAGAAAAATGAAAGTGGTACTGCTACCAAATCCACTATCTGATGCATAACTGTGTCAGAGGAATCACTAGTCGAGAGTGTAATTCCCTAAAGGCTGTGCTATATTTCTATTGTGCCACATTCAACTACACAGAGAAAAATGTAAGTGGTACTGCTACCAAATCCACTATCTGATGCATAACAGTGTTAGAGGAATCACTAGTCGTGAGTGTAATTCCCTAAAGGCTGTGCTATATTTCTATTGTGCCACATTCAACTACACAGAGAAAAATGAAAGTGGTACTGTTACTAAATCCACTATCTGATGCATAACAGTGTTAGAGGAATCACTAGTCGTGAGTATAACTCCCTAAAGGCTGTGCTATATTTCTGTTGTGCCACATTCAACTACACAGAGAAAAATGAAAGTGGTACTGCTACTAAATCCACTATCTGATGCATAACAGTGTTAGAGGAATCACTAGTCGTGAGTGTAATTCCCTAAAGGCTGTGCTATATTTCTGTTGTGTCCCATTCAACTACACAGAGAAAAATGTAAGTGGTACTGCTACTAAATCCACTATCTGATGCATAACAGTGTTAGAGGAATCACTAGTCGTGAGTGTAATTCCCTAAAGGCTGTGCTATATTTCTGTTGTGCCACATTCAACTACACAGAGAAAAATGTAAGTGGTACTTTTACTAAATCCACTATCTGATGCATAACAGTGTTAGAGGAATCACTAGTCGTGAGTATAATTCCCTAAAGGCTGTGCTATATTTCTATTGTGCCCCATTCAACTACACAGAGAAAAATGAAAGTGGTACTGTTACTAAATCCACTATCTGATGCATAACAGTGTTAGAGGAATCACTAGTCGTGAGTATAATTCCCTAAAGGCTGTGCTATATTTCTATTGTGCCACATTCAACTACACAGAGAAAAATGAAAGTGGTACTGCTACTAAATCCACTATCTGATGCATAACAGTGTTAGAGGAATCACTAGTCGTGAGTATAATTCCCTAAAGGCTGTGCTATATTTTTGTTGTGCCACATTCAACTACACAGAGAAAAATGAAAGTGGTACTGCTACTAAATCCACTATCTGATGCATAACAGTGTTAGAGGAATCACTAGTCGTGAGTGTAATTCCCTAAAGGCTGTGCTATATTTCTATTGTGCCACATTCAACTACACAGAGAAAAATGTAAGTGGTACTGCTACTAAATCCACTATCTGATGCATAACTGTGTTAGAGGAATCACTAGTCTTGAGTGGAATTCCCTAAAGGCTGTGCTATATTTCTGTTGTGTCACATTCAACTACACAGAGAAAAATGTCAGTGGTACTGCTACTAAATCCACTATCTGATGCCTAACAGTGTTAGAGGAATCACTAGTCGTGAGTGTAATTCCCTAAAGGCTGTGCTATATTTCTATTGTGCCCCATTCAACTACACAGAGAAAAATGTAAGTGGTACTGCTACTAAATCCACTATCTGATTCCTAACAGTGTTAGAGAAATCACTAGTCGTGAGTGTAACTCCCTAAAGGCTGTGCTATATTTCTATTGTGCCCCATTCAACTACACAGAGAAAAATGTAAGTGGTACTGCTACTAAATCCACTATCTGATTCCTAACAGTGTTAGAGAAATCACTAGTCGTGAGTGTAACTCCCTAAAGGCTGTGCTATATTTCTATTGTGCCCCATTCAACTACACAGAGAAAAATGTAAGTGGTACTGCTACTAAATCCACTATCTGATGCATAACAGTGTTAGAGGAATCACTAGTCGTGAGTGTAATTCCCTAAAGGCTGTGCTATATTTCTATTGTGCCCCATTCAACTACACAGAGAAAAATGTAAGTGGTACTGCTTCTAAATCCACTATCTGATGCATAACAGTGTTAGAGGAATCACTAGTCGTGAGTGTAATTCACTAAAGGCTGTGCTATATTTCTATTGTGCCACATTCAACTACACAGAGAAAAATGTAAGTGGTACTGCTTCTAAATCCACTATCTGATGCATAACAGTGTTAGAGGAATCACTAGTCGTGAGTGTAATTCCCTAAAGGCTGTGCTATATTTCTATTGTGCCCCATTCAACTACACAGAGAAAAATGTAAGTGGTACTGCTACTAAATCCACTATCTGATGCATAACAGTGTTAGAGGAATCGCTAGTCGTGAGTGTAATTCCCTAAAGGCTGTGCTATATTTCTATTGTGCCCCATTCAACTACACAGAGAAAAATGTAAGTGGTACTGCTTCTAAATCCACTATCTGATGCATAACAGTGTTAGAGGAATCACTAGTCGTGAGTGTAATTCCCTAAAGGCTGTGCTATATTTCTATTGTGCCATATTCAACTACACAGAGAAAAATGTAAGTGGTACTGCTACTAAATCCACTATCTGATGCATAACAGTGTTAGAGAAATCACTAGTCGTGAGTGTAATTCACTAAAGGCTGTGCTATATTTCTATTGTGCCCCATTGAACTACACAGAGAAAAATGTAAGTGGTACTGCTACTAAATCCACTATCTGATGCATAACAGTGTTAGAGGAATCACTAGTCGTGAGTGTAACTCCCTAAAGGCTGTGCTATATTTCTGTTGTGTCCCATTCAACTACACAGAGAAAAATGTAAGTGGTACTGCTACTAAATCCACTATCTGCTGCATAACAGTGTTAGAGGAATCACTAGTCGTGAGTGTAATTCCCTAAAGGCTGTGCTATATTTCTATTGTGCCCCATTCAACTACACAGAGGAAAATGTAAGTGGTACTGCTACTAAATCCACTATCTGATGCATAACTGTGTTAGAGGAATCACTAGTCTTGAGTGTAATTCCCTAAAGGCTGTGCTATATTTCTGTTGTGTCACATTCAATTACACAGAGAAAAATGTAAGTGTTACTGCTACCAAATCCACTATCTGATACATAACAGTGTTAGAGGAATCACTAGTCGTGAGTGTAATTCCCTAAAGGCTGTGCTATATTTCTATTGTGCCCCATTCAACTACACAGAGAAAAATGTAAGTGGTACTGCTACTAAATCCACTATCTGATGCATAACTGTGTTAGAGGAATCACTAGTCTTGAGTGTAATTCCCTAAAGGCTGTGCTATATTTCTGTTGTGTCACATTCAACTACACAGAGAAAAATGTAAGTGTTACTGCTACCAAATCCACTATCTGATACATAACAGTGTTAGAGGAATCACTAGTCGTGAGTGTAATTCCCTAAAGGCTGTGCTATATTTCTATTGTTCCCCATTCAACTACACAGAGAAAAATGAAAGTGGTACTGTTATTAATCCACTATCTGATGCATGACACTGTTAGAGGAATCACTAGTCGTCAGTGTAATTCCCTAAAGGCTGTGCTATATTTCTATTGTGCCACATTCAACTACACAGAGAAAAATGTAAGTGGTACTGCTACTAAATCCACTATCTGATGCATAACTGTGTTAGAGGAATCACTAGTCGTGAGTGTAATTCCTTAAAGGCTGTGCTATATTTCTATTGTGCCCCATTCAACTACACAGAGAAAAATGTAAGTGGTACTGCTACTAAATCCACTATCTGATGCATAACAGTCTTAGAGGAATCACTAGTCGTGAGTGTAATTCCCTAAAGGCTGTGCTATATTTCTGTTGTGCCACATTCAACTACACAGAGAAAAATGTAAGTGGTACTTTTACTAAATCCACTATCTGATGCATAACAGTGTTAGAGGAATCACTAGTCGTGAGTATAATTCCCTAAAGGCTGTGCTATATTTCTATTGTGCCCCATTCAACTACACAGAGAAAAATGAAAGTGGTACTGTTACTAAATCCACTATCTGATGCATAACAGTGTTAGAGGAATCACTAGTCGTGAGTATAATTCCCTAAAGGCTGTGCTATATTTCTATTGTGCCACATTCAACTACACAGAGAAAAATGAAAGTGGTACTGCTACTAAATCCACTATCTGATGCATAACAGTGTTAGAGGAATCACTAGTCGTGAGTATAATTCCCTAAAGGCTGTGCTATATTTTTGTTGTGCCACATTCAACTACACAGAGAAAAATGAAAGTGGTACTGCTACTAAATCCACTATCTGATGCATAACAGTGTTAGAGGAATCACTAGTCGTGAGTGTAATTCCCTAAAGGCTGTGCTATATTTCTATTGTGCCACATTCAACTACACAGAGAAAAATGTAAGTGGTACTGCTACTAAATCCACTATCTGATGCATAACTGTGTTAGAGGAATCACTAGTCTTGAGTGGAATTCCCTAAAGGCTGTGCTATATTTCTGTTGTGTCACATTCAACTACACAGAGAAAAATGTCAGTGGTACTGCTACTAAATCCACTATCTGATGCCTAACAGTGTTAGAGGAATCACTAGTCGTGAGTGTAATTCCCTAAAGGCTGTGCTATATTTCTATTGTGCCCCATTCAACTACACAGAGAAAAATGTAAGTGGTACTGCTACTAAATCCACTATCTGATTCCTAACAGTGTTAGAGAAATCACTAGTCGTGAGTGTAACTCCCTAAAGGCTGTGCTATATTTCTATTGTGCCCCATTCAACTACACAGAGAAAAATGTAAGTGGTACTGCTACTAAATCCACTATCTGATTCCTAACAGTGTTAGAGAAATCACTAGTCGTGAGTGTAACTCCCTAAAGGCTGTGCTATATTTCTATTGTGCCCCATTCAACTACACAGAGAAAAATGTAAGTGGTACTGCTACTAAATCCACTATCTGATGCATAACAGTGTTAGAGGAATCACTAGTCGTGAGTGTAATTCCCTAAAGGCTGTGCTATATTTCTATTGTGCCCCATTCAACTACACAGAGAAAAATGTAAGTGGTACTGCTTCTAAATCCACTATCTGATGCATAACAGTGTTAGAGGAATCACTAGTCGTGAGTGTAATTCACTAAAGGCTGTGCTATATTTCTATTGTGCCACATTCAACTACACAGAGAAAAATGTAAGTGGTACTGCTTCTAAATCCACTATCTGATGCATAACAGTGTTAGAGGAATCACTAGTCGTGAGTGTAATTCCCTAAAGGCTGTGCTATATTTCTATTGTGCCCCATTCAACTACACAGAGAAAAATGTAAGTGGTACTGCTACTAAATCCACTATCTGATGCATAACAGTGTTAGAGGAATCGCTAGTCGTGAGTGTAATTCCCTAAAGGCTGTGCTATATTTCTATTGTGCCCCATTCAACTACACAGAGAAAAATGTAAGTGGTACTGCTTCTAAATCCACTATCTGATGCATAACAGTGTTAGAGGAATCACTAGTCGTGAGTGTAATTCCCTAAAGGCTGTGCTATATTTCTATTGTGCCATATTCAACTACACAGAGAAAAATGTAAGTGGTACTGCTACTAAATCCACTATCTGATGCATAACAGTGTTAGAGAAATCACTAGTCGTGAGTGTAATTCACTAAAGGCTGTGCTATATTTCTATTGTGCCCCATTGAACTACACAGAGAAAAATGTAAGTGGTACTGCTACTAAATCCACTATCTGATGCATAACAGTGTTAGAGGAATCACTAGTCGTGAGTGTAACTCCCTAAAGGCTGTGCTATATTTCTGTTGTGTCCCATTCAACTACACAGAGAAAAATGTAAGTGGTACTGCTACTAAATCCACTATCTGCTGCATAACAGTGTTAGAGGAATCACTAGTCGTGAGTGTAATTCCCTAAAGGCTGTGCTATATTTCTATTGTGCCCCATTCAACTACACAGAGGAAAATGTAAGTGGTACTGCTACTAAATCCACTATCTGATGCATAACTGTGTTAGAGGAATCACTAGTCTTGAGTGTAATTCCCTAAAGGCTGTGCTATATTTCTGTTGTGTCACATTCAATTACACAGAGAAAAATGTAAGTGTTACTGCTACCAAATCCACTATCTGATACATAACAGTGTTAGAGGAATCACTAGTCGTGAGTGTAATTCCCTAAAGGCTGTGCTATATTTCTATTGTGCCCCATTCAACTACACAGAGAAAAATGTAAGTGGTACTGCTACTAAATCCACTATCTGATGCATAACTGTGTTAGAGGAATCACTAGTCTTGAGTGTAATTCCCTAAAGGCTGTGCTATATTTCTGTTGTGTCACATTCAACTACACAGAGAAAAATGTAAGTGTTACTGCTACCAAATCCACTATCTGATACATAACAGTGTTAGAGGAATCACTAGTCGTGAGTGTAATTCCCTAAAGGCTGTGCTATATTTCTATTGTTCCCCATTCAACTACACAGAGAAAAATGAAAGTGGTACTGTTATTAATCCACTATCTGATGCATGACACTGTTAGAGGAATCACTAGTCGTCAGTGTAATTCCCTAAAGGCTGTGCTATATTTCTATTGTGCCACATTCAACTACACAGAGAAAAATGTAAGTGGTACTGCTACTAAATCCACTATCTGATGCATAACTGTGTTAGAGGAATCACTAGTCGTGAGTGTAATTCCTTAAAGGCTGTGCTATATTTCTATTGTGCCCCATTCAACTACACAGAGAAAAATGTAAGTGGTACTGCTACTAAATCCACTATCTGATGCATAACAGTCTTAGAGGAATCACTAGTCGTGAGTGTAATTCCCTAAAGGCTGTGCTATATTTCTATTGTGCCCCATTCAACTACACAGAGAAAAATGTAAGTGGTACTGCTACTAAATCCACTATCTGATGCATAACTGTGTTAGAGGAATCACTAGTCTTGAGTGTAATTCCCTAAAGGCTGTGCTATATTTCTGTTGTGTCACATTCAACTACTCAGAGAAAAATGTAAGTATTACTGCTACCAAATCCACTATCTGATACATAACAGTGTTAGAGGAATCACTAGTCGTGAGTGTAATTCCCTAAAGGCTGTGCTATATTTCTATTGTGCCCCATTCAACTACACAGAGAAAAATGAAAGTGGTACTGTTATTAATCCACTATCTGATGCATGACACTGTTAGAGGAATCACTAGTCGTCAGTGTAATTCCCTAAAGGCTGTGCTATATTTCTATTGTGCCCCATTCAACTACACAGAGAAAAATGAAAGTGGTACTGCTACTAAATCCACTATCTGATGCATAACTGTGTTAGAGGAATCACTAGTCGTGAGTGTAATTCCCTAAAGGCTGTGCTATATTTCTATTGTGCCCCATTCAACTACACAGAGAAAAATGAAAGTGGTACTGCTACTAAATCCACTATCTGATGCATAACAGTGTTAGAGGAATCACTAGTCGTGAGTGTAATTCCCTAAAGGCTGTGCTATATTTCTGTTGTGTCACATTCAACTACACAGAGAAAAATGAAAGTGGTACTGCTACTAAATCCACTATCTGATGCATAACTGTGTTAGAGGAATCACTAGTCGTGAGTGTAATTCCCTAAAGGCTGTGCTATATTTCTGTTGTGTCACATTCAACTACACAGAGAAAAATGAAAGTGGTACTTTTACTAAATCCACTATCTGATGCATAACAGTGTTAGAGGAATCACTAGTCGTGAGTGTAATTCCCTAAAGGCTGTGCTATATTTCTGTTGTGTCACATTCAACTACTCAGAGAAAAATGTAAGTGTTACTGCTACCAAATCCACTATCTGATACATAACAGTGTTAGAGGAATCACTAGTCATGAGTGTAATTCCCTAAAGGCTGTGCTATATTTCTATTGTGCCACATTCAACTACACAGAGAAAAATGTAAGTGGTACTGCTACTAAATCCACTATCTGATTCCTAACAGTGTTAGAGAAATCACTAGTCGTGAGTGTAACTCCCTAAAGGCTGTGCTATATTTCTATTGTGCCCCATTCAACTACACAGAGAAAAATGTAAGTGGTACTGCTACTAAATCCACTATCTGATGCATAACAGTGTTAGAGGAATCACTAGTCGTGAGTGTAATTCCCTAAAGGCTGTGCTATATTTCTATTGTGCCCCATTCAACTACACAGAGAAAAATGTAAGTGGTACTGCTTCTAAATCCACTATCTGATGCATAACAGTGTTAGAGGAATCACTAGTCGTGAGTGTAATTCCCTAAAGGCTGTGCTATATTTCTATTGTGCCCCATTCAACTACACAGAGAAAAATGAAAGTGGTACTGTTATTAATCCACTATCTGATGCATGACACTGTTAGAGGAATCACTAGTCGTCAGTGTAATTCTCAAAGGCTGTGCTATATTTCTATTGTGCCCCATTCAACTACACAGAGAAAAAAAAAATGAAAGTGGTACTGCTACTAAATCCACTATCTGATGCATAACTGTGTTAGAGGAATCACTAGTCGTGAGTGTAATTCCCTAAAGGCTGTGCTATATTTCTATTGTGCCCCATTCAACTACACAGAGAAAAATGAAAGTGGTACTGCTACTAAATCCACTATCTGATGCATGTAACAGTGTTAGAGGAATCACTAGTCGTGAGTGTAATTCCCTAAAGGCTGTGCTATATTTCTGTTGTGTCACATTCAACTACACAGAGAAAAATGAAAGTGGTACTGCTACTAAATCCACTATCTGATGCATAACTGTTAGAGGAATCACTAGTCGTGAGTGTAATTCCCTAAAGGCTGTGCTGTATTTCTGTTGTGTCACATTCAACTACACAGAGAAAAATGAAAGTGGTACTGCTACTAAATCCACCATCTGATGCATAACAGTGTTAGAGGAATCACTAGTCGTGAGTGTAATTCCCTAAAGGCTGTGCTATATTTCTGTTGTGTCACATTCAACTACACAGAGAAAAATGAAAGTGGTACTTTTACTAAATCCACTATCTGATGCATAACAGTGTTAGGAGTGAATCACTAGTCGTGAGTGTAATTCCCTAAAGGCTGTGCTATATTTCTGCTGTCACATTCAACTACACAGAGAAAAATGAAAGTGGTACTTTTACTAAATCCACTATCTGATGCATAACTGTGTTAGAGGAATCACTAGTCGTGAGTGTAATTCCCTAAAGGCTGTGCTATATTTCTATTGTGCCCCATTCAACTACACAGAGAAAAATGTAAGTGGTACTGCTACTAAATCCACTATCTGATGCATAACAGTGTTAGAGGAATCACTAGTCGTGAGTGTAATTCCCTAAAGGCTGTGCTATATTTCTATTGTGCCCCATTCAACTACACAGAGAAAATGTAAGTGGTACTGTTTCTTAAATCCACTATCTGATGCATAACAGTGTTAGAGGAATCACTAGTCGTGAGTGTAATTCCCTAAAGGCTGTGCTATATTTCTATTGTGCCATATTCAACTACACAGAGAAAAATGTAAGTGGTACTGCTACTAAATCCACTATCTGATGCATAACAGTGTTAGAGAAATCACTAGTCGTGAGTGTAATTCACTAAAGGCTGTGCTATATTTCTATTGTGCCCCATTCAACTACACAGAGAAAAATGCGGTAATTGCTACTAAATCCACTATCTGATGCATAACAGTGTTAGAGGTATCACTAGTCGTGAGTGTAATTCCCTAAAGGCTGTGCTATATTTCTGTTGTGTCCCATTCAACTACACAGAGAAAAATGTAAGTGGTACTGCTACTAAATCCACTATCTGATGCATAACAGTGTTAGAGGAATCACTAGTCGTGAGTGTAATTCCCTAAAGGCTGTGCTATATTTCTATTGTGCCCCATTCAACTACACAGAGGAAAATGTAAGTGGTACTGCTACTAAATCCACTATCTGATGCATAACTGTGTTAGAGGAATCACTAGTCGTGAGTGTAATTCCCTAAAGGCTGTGCTATATTTCTGTTGTGTCACATTCAACTACACAGAGAAAAATGTAAGTGTTACTGCTACCAAATCCACTATCTGATACATAACAGTGTTAGAGGAATCACTAGTCGTGAGTGTAATTCCCTAAAGGCTGTGCTATATTTCTATTGTGCCCCATTCAACTACACAGAGAAAAATGTAAGTGGTACTGCTACTAAATCCACTATCTGATGCATAACTGTGTTAGAGGAATCACTAGTCTTGAGTGTAATTCCCTAAAGGCTGTGCTATATTTCTGTTGTGTCACATTCAACTACACAGAGAAAAATGTAAGTGTTACTGCTACCAAATCCACTATCTGATACATAACAGTGTTAGAGGAATCACTAGTCGTGAGTGTAATTCCCTAAAGGCTGTGCTATATTTCTATTGTTCCCCATTCAACTACACAGAGAAAAATGAAAGTGGTACTGTTATTAATCCACTATCTGATGCATGACACTGTTACAGGAATCACTAGTCGTCAGTGTAATTCCCTAAAGGCTGTGCTATATTTCTATTGTGCCACATTCAACTACACAGAGAAAAATGTAAGTGGTACTGCTACTAAATCCACTATCTGATGCATAACTGTGTTAGAGGAATCACTAGTCGTGAGTGTAATTCCTTAAAGGCTGTGCTATATTTCTATTGTGCCCCATTCAACTACACAGAGAAAAATGTAAGTGGTACTGCTACTAAATCCACTATCTGATGCATAACAGTGTTAGAGGAATCACTAGTCGTGAGTGTAATTCCCTAAAGGCTGTGCTATATTTCTATTGTGCCCCATTCAACTACACAGAGAAAAATGTAAGTGGTACTGCTACTAAATCCACTATCTGATGCATAACTGTGTTAGAGGAATCACTACTCTTGAGTGTAATTCCCTAAAGGCTGTGCTATATTTCTGTTGTGTCACATTCAACTACTCAGAGAAAAATGTAAGTGTTACTGCTACCAAATCCACTATCTGATACATAACAGTGTTAGAGGAATCACTAGTCGTGAGTGTAATTCCCTAAAGGCTGTGCTATATTTCTATTGTGCCCCATTCAACTACACAGAGAAAAATGAAAGTGGTACTGTTATTAATCCACTATCTGATGCATGACACTGTTAGAGGAATCACTAGTCGTCAGTGTAATTCCCTAAAGGCTGTGCTATATTTCTATTGTGCCCCATTCAACTACACAGAGAAAAATGAAAGTGGTACTGCTACTAAATCCACTATCTGATGCATAACTGTGTTAGAGGAATCACTAGTCGTGAGTGTAATTCCCTAAAGGCTGTGCTATATTTCTATTGTGCCCCATTCAACTACACAGAGAAAAATGAAAGTGGTACTGCTACTAAATCCACTATCTGATGCATAACAGTGTTAGAGGAATCACTAGTCGTGAGTGTAATTCCCTAAAGGCTGTGCTATATTTCTGTTGTGTCACATTCAACTACACAGAGAAAAATGAAAGTGGTACTGCTACTAAATCCACTATCTGATGCATAACAGTGTTAGAGGAATCACTAGTCGTGAGTGTAATTCCCTAAAGGCTGTGCTATATTTCTGTTGTGTCACATTCAACTACACAGAGAAAAATGAAAGTGGTACTTTTACTAAATCCACTATCTGATGCATAACAGTGTTAGAGGAATCACTAGTCGTGAGTGTAATTCCCTAAAGGCTGTGCTATATTTCTGTTGTGTCACATTCAACTACTCAGAGAAAAATGTAAGTGTTACTGCTACCAAATCCACTATCTGATACATAACAGTGTTAGAGGAATCACTAGTCGTGAGTGTAATTCCCTAAAGCCTGTGCTATATTTCTATTGTGCCCCATTCAACTACACAGAGAAAAATGTAAGTGGTACTGCTACTAAATCCACTATCTGATGCATAACTGTGTTAGAGGAATCACTAGTCTTGAGTGTAATTCCCTAAAGGCTGTGCTATATTTCTGTTGTGTCACATTCAACTACACAAGAAAAATGTAAGTGTTACTGCTACCAAATCCACTATCTGATACATAACAGTGTTAGAGGAATCACTAGTCGTGAGTGTAATTCCCTAAAGGCTGTGCTATATTTCTATTGTGCCCCATTCAACTACACAGAAAAATGAAAGTGGTACTGCTACACTAAATCCACTATCTGATGCATAACAGTGTTAGAGGAATCACTAGTCGTGAGTGTAATTCCTAAAGGCTGTGCTATATTTCTATTGTATACATTCAACTACACAGAGAAAATGAAAGTGGTACTGCTACTAAATCCACCATCTGATGCATAACAGTATTGAAGGAATCACTGATAGTGAGTGTAATTCCTAAAGGCTGTGCTACTATAAACTGTGTGTCACATTCAACTACACAGAAAGAAATGAAAGTGGTACTTTTACTAAATCCACTATCTGATGCATAACAGTGTTAGAGGAATCATAGTCGTGAGTGTAATTCCCTAAAGGCTGTGCTATATTTCTGTTGTGTCACATTCAACTACACAGAGAAAAATAGAAGTGGTACTTTTACTAAATCCACTATCTGATGCATAACTGTGTTGGAAGGAATCACTAGTCGTGAGTGTAATTCCTAAAGGCTGTGCTATATTTCTGTTGTGTCACATTCAACTACACAGAGAAAAATGAAAGTGGTACTTTTACTAAATCCACTATCCAGTGCATAACAGTGTTAGAAGATCACTAGTCATGCAGTGTAATTCCCTAGAGCTGTGCTATATTTCTATTGTGCCCCATTCAACTACACAGAGAAAGATGTAATTAGTGCTGCTACTAAATCCACTATCATTTTTGCATAACAGTGTTAGAGGAATCACTAGTCGTAGGTGTAATTCCCTAAAGGCTGTGCTATATTTCTATTGTGTCACATTCAACTACACAGAGAAAAATGTAAGTGGTACTGCTACTAAATCCACTATCTGATGCATAACAGTGTTAGAGGAATCACTAGTCGTGAGTGTAATTCCTAAAGGCTGTGCTATATTTCTATTGTGCCCCATTCAACTACACAGAGAAAAATGAAAGTGGTACTTTTATTGCTAAATCCACTATCTGATGCATAACAGTGTTAGAGGAATCACTAGTCGTGAGTGTAATTCCCTAAAGGCTGTGCTATATTTCTATTGTGCCCCATTCAACTACACAGAGAAAAATGTAAGTGGTACTGCTACTAAATCCACTATCTGATGCATAACAGTGTGGGAATCACTGATCGTGAGGTGTAATTCCTAAATGCTGTGCTATATTTCTGTTGTGTCACATTCAACTACACAGAGAAAAATGTAAGTGGTACTGCTACTAAATCCACTATCTGATGCATAACAGTGTTAGAGGAATCTAGTCGTGAGTGTAATTCCCTAAAGGCTGTGCTATATTTCTGTTGTGTCACATTCAACTACACAGAGAAAAATGTAAGTGGTACTGCTACTAAATCCACTATCTGATGCATAACAGTGTTAGAGGAATCACTAGTCGTGAGTGTAATTCCCTAAAGGCTGTGCTATATTTCTGTTGTGTCACATTCAACTACACAGAGAAAAATGTAAGTGGTACTGCTACTAAATCCACTATCTGATGCATAACTGTGTTAGAGGAATCACTAGTCTTGAGTGTAATTCCCTAAAGGCTGTGCTATATTTCTGTTGTGTCACATTCAACTACACAGAGAAAAATGTAAGTGGTACTGCTACTAAATCCACTATCTGATGCATAACAGTGTTAGAGGAATCACTAGTCGTGAGTGTAATTCCCTAAAGGCTGTGCTATATTTCTATTGTGCCCCATTCAACTACACAGAGAATAATGAAAGTGGTACTTTTACTAAATCCACTATCTGATGCATAACAGTGTTAGAGGAATCACTAGTCGTGAGTGTAATTCCCTAAAGGCTGTGCTATATTTCTGTTGTGTCACATTCAACTACACAGAGAAAAATGAAAGTGGTACTTTTACTAAATCCACTATCTGATGTATAACAGTGTTAGAGGAATCACTAGTCGTGAGTGTAATTCCCTAAAGGCTGTGCTATATTTCTATTGTGCCCCATTCAACTACACAGAGAAAAATATAAGTTGAACTGCTACTAAATCAACTATCTGATGCATAACAGTGTTAGAGGAATCACTAGTCGTGAGTGTAATTCCCTAAAGGCTGTGCTATATTTCTATTGTGTCACATTCAACTACACAGAGAAAAATGTAAGTGGTACTGCTATTAAATCCACTATCTTGATGGCAACAGTGTTAGATAACCACTAGTCGGAGTGCAATTCTTAAAGGGCTGTGCTTATATTTTTATTGTGCCTCATTCAACTACACAGAGAGAAAATGAAAAGTGGTACTTTTACTAAATCCACTATCTGATGCATAACAGTGTTAGAGGAATCACTAATGAGTGTAATTTCAAAGGCTAAAATATATTTCTATTGTGCTCCATTCAACCACACAGAGAAAAATGTATGGTATCACACTAAATCCATTATCTGATACATAATAGCAGTTAGAGGAATCACTAGTCGTGAGTGTAATTCTAAAAGGCTGTGCTATATTTCTGTTGTGTCACATTCAACTACACAGAGAAAATGTAAGTGGTACTGCTACTAAATCCACTATCTGATGCATAACAGTGTTAGAGGAATCACTAGTCGTGGAGTGTAATTCTTTGAAGGCTGTGCTATATTTCTGTTGTGGCCACATTCAACTACACAGAGAAATGTAAGTGGTACTGCTACTAAATCCACTATCTGATGTATACAGCAGCAGAGGAATCAGCTTCTAGTCGTGAGTGTAATTCTGAAGGCTGTGCTATATTTCTGTTGTGTCACATTCAACTACACAGAGAAAATGTAAGTGGTACTGCTACTAAATCCACTATCTGATGCATAACAGTGTTAGAGGAATCTACTAGTCGTGAGTGTAATTCCCCAAAGGCTGTGCTATATTTCTGTTGTGTCACATTCAACTACATGAGAAAATGTAAGTGGTACTGCTACCAAATCCACTATCTGATGCATAACTGTGTTAGAGGAATCCGCTAGCTCTGAGTGTAATTCCTTGTAAAGGTCAAAGCGTATATTTCTGTTGTGTCACATTCAACTACACAGAGAAAATGTAAGTGGTACTGCTACTAAATCCACTATCTGATGTATAACAGTGTTAGAGGAATCTCATTAGTCGGGAGTGTAATTCTTAAAGGCTGTGCTATATTTTTATTGAAGTACATTCAACTACACAGAGAAAAATGAAAGTGGTACTTTTACCAAATCCACTATCTGATGCATAATAGTGAGAGGAATCACTAGTCGTGAGTGTAATTTTAAAGGCTGTGCTTATATTTCTAGCCAGCCATCCAACTAAGTAGAGAAAAATGAAAAGTGTACTTTACTAAATCCACTATCTGATGCATAACAGTGTGAGAGGAATCACTAGTCGGAGTGTAATTCTCAAAGGCTGTGCTATATTTCTATTGTGCCCCATTCAACTACACAGAGAAAAATGAAAGTGGCATTTTTACTAAATCCACTATCTGATGCACAACAGTGTTAGAGGAATCACTAGTCGGGAGTGTAATTCCCTAAAGGCTGTGCTATTTCTATTGTGCCTCATTCAATTACACAGAGAAAACAAGTGGTACTGCTACTAAATCCACTATATGATGCATACAGTGTTAGAGGAATCACTAGTCGTGAGTGTAATTCCCTAAAGGCTGTGCTACATTTCTATGGTGGGGTCATATTCAACTACATAGAGAAAAATGTAAGTGGTACTGCTACTAAATCCACTATCTGATACATAACTGTGTTAGAGGAATCACTATCGTGAGTGTGTAATTCCCTAAAGGCTGTGCTATATTTCTATTGTGCCCCATTCAACTACACAGAGAAAAATGAAAGTGGTACTTTTACTAAATCCACTATCTGATGCACAGTTATGTTAGAGGAATCACTAGTCGAGTGTAATTCCCTAAAGGCTGTGCTATATTTCTATTGTGCCCCATTCAACTACACAGAGAAAATGTATGGTACTGCTACTCAATCCACTATCTGATGCATACTGTGTTAGAGGAATCACTAGTCTTGAGTGTATTTCCCTAAAGGCTATGCTATATTTCTGTTGTGTCACATTCAACTACACAGAGAAAAATGTAAGTGGTACTGCTACTAAATCCACTATCTGATGCATAACAGTGTTAGAGGAATCACTAGTCGTGAGTGTAATTCCCCAAATGCTGTGCTATATTTCTGTTGTGCCCCATTCAACTACACAGAGAAAAATGTAAGTGGTACTGCTACTAAATCCACTATCTGATGCATAACTGTGTTAGAGGAATCACTAGTCGTGAGTGTAATTCCCTAAAGGCTGTGCTATATTTCTATTGTGCCCCATTCAACTACACAGAGAAAAATGAAAGTGGTACTTTTACTAAATCCACTATCTGATGCATAACAGTGTTAGAGGAATCACTAGTCGTGGGAGTGTAATTCCCTAAAGGCTGTGCTATATTTCTATTGTGCCCCATTCAACTACACAGAGAAAAATGTAAGTGGTACTGCTACTAAATCCACTATCTGATACATAACAGTGTTAGATATGAATCACTAGTCGTGAGTGTAATTCCCTAAAGGCTGTGCTATATTTCTGTTGTGTCACATTCAACTACACAGAGAAAAATGTAAGTGGTACTGCTACTAAATCCACTATCTGATGCATAACAGTGTTAGAGGAATCACTAGTCGTGAGTGTAATTCTCAAAGGCTGTGCTATATTTCTGTTGTGTCACATTCAACTACACAGAGAAAATGTAAGTGTACTGCTACTAAATCCACTATCTGATGCATAACAGTGTTAGAGGAATCACTAGTCGTGAGTGTAATTCCTTAAAGGCTGTGCTATATTTCTGTTGTGTCATATTCAACTACACAGAGAAAAATGTAAGTGGTATTGCTACTAAATCCACTATCTGATGCATAACAGTGTTAGAGGAATCACTAGTCGTAAGTGTAATTCCCTAAAGGCTGTGCTATATTTCTGTTGTGTCACATTCAACTACACAGAGAAAAATGTAAGTGGTACTGCTACTAAATCCACTATCTGATGCATAACTGTGTTAGAGGAATCACTAGTCGTGAGTGTAATTCTCAAAGGCTGTGCTATATTTCTGTTGTGTCACATTCAACTACACAGAGAAAATGTAAGTGGTACTGCTACTAAATCCACTATCTGATGCATAACAGTACAAGAGGAATCACTAGTCGTGAGTGTAATTCCTTAAAGGCTGTGCTATATTTCTATTGTGCCACATTCAACTACACAGAGAAAAATGAAAGTGGTACTTTACTAAATCCACTATCTGATGCATAACAGTGTGAGAGGAATCACTAACGTGAGTGTAATTCTCTAAAGGCTGTGCTTACAGGAGTTTCTATTGTGCCACATTCAACTACACAGAGAAAATGAAAGTGGTACTTTTACTAAATCCACTATCTGATGCATAATACAGTGTGAGAGGAATCACTAGTCGTGAGTGTAATTCTAAAGGCTGTGCTATATTTCTATTGTGCCCCATTCAACTACACAGAAAAATGAAAGTGGTACTTTACTAAATCCACTATCTGATGCATAACAGTGTTAGAGGAATCCTAGTCGTGAGTGTAATTCCCTAAAGGCTGTGCTATATTTCTATTGTGTCCCCATTCAACTACACAGAGAAAAATGTAAGTGGTACTGCTACTAACCACTATATGATGCATAACAGTGTTAGAGGAATCACTAGTCGTGAGTGTAATTCTCAAAGGCTGTGCTACATTTCTGTTGTGTCACATTCAACTACACAGAGAAAAATGTAAGTGGTACTGCTACTAAATCCACTATCTGATACATAACTGTGTTAGAGGAATCACTAGTCGTGAGTGTAATTCCCTAAAGGCTGTGCTATATTTCTATTGTGCCCCATTCAACTACACAGAGAAAAATGAAAGTGGTACTTTTACTAAATCCACTATCTGATGCACATAACAGTGTTAGAGGAATCACTAGTCGTGAGTGTAATTCCTAAAGGCTGTGCTATGTTTCTATTGTGCCCCATTCAACTACACAGAGAAAAATGTAAGTGGTACTGCTACTCAATCCACTATCTGATGCATAACTGTGTTAGAGGAATCACTAGTCTTGAGTGTATTTCCCTAAAGGCTATGCTATATTTCTGTTGTGTCACATTCAACTACACAGAGAAAAATGTAAGTGGTACTGCTACTAAATCCACTATCTGATGCATAACAGTGTTAGAGGAATCACTAGTCGTGAGTGTAATTCCCTAAATGCTGTGCTATATTTCTGTTGTGCCCCATTCAACTACACAGAGAAAAATGTAAGTGGTACTGCTACTAAATCCACTATCTGATGCATAACTGTGTTAGAGGAATCACTAGTCGTGAGTGTAATTCCCTAAAGGCTGTGCTATATTTCTGTTGTATCACATTCAACTACACAGAGAAAAATGTAAGTGGTACTGCTACTAAATCCACTATCTGATGCATAACAGTGTTAGAGGAATCACTAGTCGTGAGTGTAATTCCCTAAAGGCTGTGCTATATTTCTATTGTGCCCCATTCAACTACACAGAGAAAAATGAAAGTGGTACTTTTACTAAATCCACTGTCTGATGCATAACAGTGTTAGAGGAATCACTAGTCGTGAGTGTAATTCCCTAAAGGCTGTGCTATATTTCTATTGTGCCCCATTCAACTACACAGAGAAAGATGTAAGTGGTACTGCTACTAAATCCACTATCTGATGCATAACAGTGTTAGAGGAATCACTAGCCGTGAGTGTAATTCTCTAAAGGCTGTGCTATATTTCTATTGTGCCCCATTCAACTACACAGAGAAAAATGTAAGTGGTACTGCTACTAAATCCACTATCTGATGCATAACTGTGTTAGAGGAATCACTACTCTTGAGTGTAATTCCCTAAAGGCTGTGCTATATTTCTGTTGTGTCACATTCAACTACTCAGAGAAAAATGTAAGTGTTACTGCTACCAAATCCACTATCTGATACATAACAGTGTTAGAGGAATCACTAGTCGTGAGTGTAATTCCCTAAAGGCTGTGCTATATTTCTATTGTGCCCCATTCAACTACACAGAGAAAAATGAAAGTGGTACTGTTATTAATCCACTATCTGATGCATGACACTGTTAGAGGAATCACTAGTCGTCAGTGTAATTCCCTAAAGGCTGTGCTATATTTCATTGTGCCCCATTCAACTACACAGAGAAAAATGAAAGTGGTACTGCTACTAAATCCACTTATCTGATGCATAATCACAGAGGACCACTAGTCGTGAGTGTATCTCCTTGTATGTCAAAGGCTATTTCTATTGTGCCTCATTCAACTACACAGAAGAAAGGAAATTGCCACTAAATCCACTATCTGATGCATAACAGGGGAAAGAGAATCACTACTTTCCAGAGTGTAATTCTCAAAAGGCTGTGTTGCTATTTCACAGGTCACATTCAACTACACAGAGAAAAATGAAAGTGGCACTGCTACTAAATCCACTATCTGATGCATAACAGTAAAGTAGAGGAATCACTAGTCGTGAGTGTAATTCCCTAAAGGCTGTGCTATATTTGCTTTTCTGTGTCACATTCAACTACACAGAGAAAAACAGTGGTACTTTTACTAAACGACTATCTGATGCATAATAGTAATAGAGGAATCACTAGTCGTGAGTGTAATTCCCTAAAGGCTGTGCTATATTTCTGTTGTGTCACATTCAACTACTCAGAGAAAATGCAAAAGTGTTACTGCTACCAAATCCAATTATCTGATACATAACAGTGTTAGAGGAATCACTAGTCGTGAGTGTAATTCCCCCAAAGCCTGTGCTATATTTCTATTGTGCCCCATTCAACTACACAGAGAAAAATGTGGGTGGTACTGCTAATAAATCCACTATCTGATGTATAACTGTGTTAGATAGTCTGTCAAGTGTCTTGAGGTAATTCTCAAAGGCTGTGCTATATTTCTTCTGTTAAATACCCAACCACACAGAGAAAATGTAAGGCAAGCATGCTACCAAATCCACTATCTGATACATAACAGCAGGAGGAATCACTATCGTAAGTGTAATTCCCTAAAGGCTGTGCTATATTTCTATTGTGCCCCATTCAACTACACAGAGAAAAATGAAAGTGGTACTGCTACTAAATCCACTATCTGATGCATAACAGTGTTAGAGGAATCACTAAGCCCAGGAGTGTAATTCCCTTGTGTTGTCAAAGCATATTTCCTGTTGTGTCACATTCATTCACACAGAGAAAATGAAAGTACTGCTACTTAAATCTGCCTGAATTGATGCATAACAGTGTTAGAGGAATCACTAGTCGTGAGTGCACCTCTTCAAAGGCTGTACATATTTCTGTTGTGTCACATTCAACTACACAGAGAAAATGAAAGTGGTACTTTTACTAAATCTGCATTATCTGATGTGAAGATAACAGTGTTAGAGGTCCTAGTCGTGAGTGTAATTCCCTAAAGGCTGTGCTATATTTCTGTTGTGTCACATTCAACTACACAGAGAAAATGAAAGTGGTACTTTTACTAAATCCACTATCTGATACATAACTGTGTTAGAGGAATCACTAGTCGTGAGTGTAATTCCCTAAAGGCTGTGCTATATTTCTGTACCACATTCAAATTAACACAGATATAAATGAAAGTGGTACTTTTACTAAATCCACTATCTGATGCATAACAGTGTTATGGCACCACTAGTCGGAGTGTAGCCCCAAAGGCTGTGCCATATTTCTATTGTGCCCCATTCAACTACACAGAGAAAATGTAAGTGGTACTGCTACTAAATCCACTATCTGATGCATAACAGTGTTAGAGGAATCACTAGTCGTGAGTGTAATTCCTCAAAGGCTGTGCTATATTTCTATTGTGGCCACATCTAACTACACAGAAAATGTAAGTAGCCGTTACTAAATCCACTATCTGATGCATAACAGTGTTAGAGGAATCACTAGTCGTGAGTGTAATTCCCCAAAGGCTGTGCTATATTTCTATTGTGCCCCATTCAACTACACAGAGAAAAATGAAAGTGGTACTTTTACTAAATCCAAGCCTATCTGATGCTTATGCACAGAAGTTAGAGGAATCACTTTGAAATGTGAGTGTAATTCCCTAAAGGCTTGTGCTATATTTCTTTATTGTGCCCCATTCAACTACACAGAGAAAATGTAAGTGGTACTGCTACTAAATCCACTATCTGATGCATAACAGTGTTAGAGGAATCTACTAGTCGTGAGTGTAATTCCCTTGTGCGTCAGTGCTATATTTCTGTTGTGTCACATTCAACTACAGATGAAAATGAAAGTGTGGTACTGCTACTAAATCCACCATCTGATGCATAACAGTGTTAGAGGAATCACTAAATGGGAGGTAATTCCCTAAAGGCTGTGTCATATTTCTGTTGTGTCACATTCAACCACAAGAGAAAATGAAAGTGGCACTTTTACTAAATCCACTATCTGATGTATAACAGTACAGAGGAATCACTAGTCGTGAGTGTAATTCCCTAAAGGCTGTGCTATATTTCTGTTGTGTCACATTCATTCACACAGAGAAAAAATGAAAGGGTACTTTTACTAAATCCACTATCTGATGCATAACTGTTAGAGGAATCACTAGTCGTGAGTGTAATTCTCAAAGGCTGTGCTATATTTCTGTTGTGTCACATTCAACTACACAGAGAAAATGAAAGTGGTACTTTTACTAAATCCACTATCTGATGTGAGCAATAGCAGAGGAATCACTTATTTTATGTAATTCCCTAAAAGGCTGTGCTATATTTCTATTGTGCCCCATTCAACTACACAGAGAAAATGTAAGCGGAAATGTTACTAAATCCACTATCTGATGCATAATAGCATAGATAATCCACTGAGTTTTATGTACTCCCTCAGTTACTGGGGCGATATTTCTATTGTGTCACATTCAACAACATATATAGAGAAAATGTAAGTGGCACGGCTACTAAATCCACTATCTGAGAAAAAAGAAAATAGCAGAGGAATCACTAATGTGAGTGTAATTCCCTAAAGGCTGTGCTATATTTCTATTGTGCCCCATCTAACTAGCAGAGAAAATAAAAGTGGTACTTTTAGCCAAATCCACTATCTGATGGCTGTCAGGCAGCAGAGGAACACGCCCTTAATGGGAGGCACTCCCTAAAGGCTGTGCTATATTTGGCTGTGTTCTATTCAATCACACAGAGAAAATGTATGGCATTGGCGCTCAAATCCACTATCTTGATGCATAACAGTAGCAGAGGAATCACTAGTCGTGAGTGTAATTCTCAAATGCTGTGCTATATTTCTGTTGTGTCACATTCAATCAAGAAAAATAGAAAAAACAAGGAAATGCTACTAAATCCACTATCTATGCATAACAGTGTTAGAGGAATCACTAGTCGTGAGTGTAATTCCCTAAAGGCTGTGCTATATTTTCAAGTAACACATTCAACCACAGAGAAAACAAAGTAGAAAAATGCCACTAAATCCAATTTATCTACGACAACAGTGTTAGAGGAATCATGTGAGTGTAATTCCCTAAAGGCTGTGCCATTTCTGTTGTGTCACATTCAACTACACAGAGAAAAATGTAAGTGGTACTGCTACTAAATCCACTATCTGATGCATAACTGTGTTAGAGGAATCACTAGTCTTGAGTGTAATTCCCTAAAGGCTGTGCTATATTTCTGTTGTGTCACATTCAACTACACAGAGAAAAATGTAAGTGGTACTGCTACTAAATCCACTATCTGATGCATAACAGTGTTAGAGGAATCACTAGTCGTGAGTGTAATTCCCTAAAGGCTGTGCTATATTTCTATTGTGCCCCATTCAACTACACAGAGAAAAATGAAAGTGGTACTTTTACTAAATCCACTATCTGATGCATAACAGTGTTAGAGGAATCACTAGTCGTGAGTGTAATTCCCTAAAGGCTGTGCTATATTTCTGTTGTGTCACATTCAACTACACAGAGAAAAATGAAAGTGGTACTTTTACTAAATCCACTATCTGATGTATAACAGTGTTAGAGGAATCACTAGTCGTGAGTGTAATTCCCTAAAGGCTGTGCTATATTTCTATTGTGCCCCATTCAACTACACAGAGAAAAATATAAGTTGAACTGCTACTAAATCAACTATCTGATGCATAACAGTGTTAGAGGAATCACTAGTCGTGAGTGTAATTCCCTAAAGGCTGTGCTATATTTCTATTGTGTCACATTCAACTACACAGAGAAAAATGTAAGTGGTACTGCTATTAAATCCACTATCTGATGCATAACAGTGTTAGAGGAATCACTAGTCGTGAGTGTAATTCCCCTAAAGGCTGTGCTATATTTCCTATTGTGCCTCATCTAACCACAGAGAAAAATGAAAGTGGTACTTTTACTAAATCCACTATCTGATGCATAACAGTGTTAGAGGAATCACGCCAATGTGAGTGTAATTCCCTAAAGGCTGTGCTATATTTCTATTGTGCCCCATTCAACTACACAGAGAAAAATGTAAGTGGTACTGCTACTAAATCCACTATCTGATACATAACAGTGTTAGAGGAATCACTAGTCGTGAGGTAATTCCCTAAAAGGCTGTGCTATATTTCTGTTGTGTCACATTCAACTACACAGAGAAAAATGTAAGTGGTACTGCTACTAAATCCACTATCTGATGCATAACAGTGTTAGAGGAATCACTAGTCGTGAGTAATTCCTAAAGGCTGTGCTTAATATTTCTGTTGTGTCACATTCAACTACACAGAGAAAAATGTAAGTGGTACTGCTACTAAATCCACTATCTGATGCATAACAGTGTTAGAGGAATCACTAGTCGTGAGTGTAATTCTCAAAGGCTGTGCTATATTTCTGTTGTGTCACATTCAACTACACAGAGAAAAATGTAAGTGGTACTGCTACTAAATCCACTATCTGATGCATAACAGTGTTAGAGGAATCACTAGTCGTGAGTGTAATTCCTCAAAGGCTGTGCTATATTTCTGTTGTGGTTTGCCATCTAACCACACAGAGAAAAATGTAAGTGGTACTGCTACTAAATCCACTATCTGATGCATAATCAGGCAGAGGAATCACTAATGTGGAGTGTAATTCTTGAAGGCTGTGCTATATTTCTGTTGTGTCACATTCAACTACACAGAGAAAAATGTGGGTGGTACTGCTACTAAATCCACTATCTGATGCATACAAATAGCAGCAGAGGAATCACTAATGTGAGTGTAATTCCTTAAAGGCTGTGCTATATTTCTATTGTGCTACACATTCAACCACAGAGAAAAATGAAAGTGGTACTTTTATTAAATCCACTATCTGATGCATAACAGTGTGAGAGGAATCACTAGTCGTGAGTGTAATTCCCCAAAGGCTGTGCTTACTTTCTATTAAAGCACATTCAACTACACAGAGAAAAATGAAAGTGGTACTTTTACTAAATCCACTATCTGATGCATAACAGTGTGAGAGGAATCATTTGTCGTGAGTGTAATTCCCTAAAGGCTGTGCCATATTTCTATTGTGCTCCATTCAACTACACAGAGAAAATGAAAGTGGTACTTTTACTAAATCCACTATCTGATGCATAACAGTGTTAGAGGAATCACTAGTCGTGAGTGTAATTCCCTAAAGGCTGTGCTTACATTTCTATTGTGCCCCATTCAACTACACAGAGAAATGTAAGTGGTAATTGCTAATAAATCCACTATATGATGCATAACAGTGTTAGAGGAATCACTAGTCGTGAGTGTAATTCCCTAAAGGCTGTGCTACATTTCTGTTGTGTCACATTCAACTACACAGAGAAAAATGTAAGTGGTACTGCTACTAAATCCACTATCTGATACATAACTGTGTTAGAGGAATCACTAGTCGTGAGTGTAATTCCCTAAAGGCTGTGCTATATTTCTATTGTGCCCCATTCAACTACACAGAGAAAAATGAAAGTGGTACTTTTACTAAATCCACTATCTGATGCATAACAGTGTTAGAGGAATCACTAGTCGTGAGTGTAATTCCCTAAAGGCTGTGCTATATTTCTATTGTGCCCCATTCAACTACACAGAGAAAAATGTAAGTGGTACTGCTACTCAATCCACTATCTGATGCATAACTGTGTTAGAGGAATCACTAGTCTTGAGTGTATTTCCCTAAAGGCTATGCTATATTTCTGTTGTGTCACATTCAACTACACAGAGAAAAATGTAAGTGGTACTGCTACTAAATCCACTATCTGATGCATAACAGTGTTAGAGGAATCACTAGTCGTGAGTGTAATTCCCTAAATGCTGTGCTATATTTCTGTTGTGCCCCATTCAACTACACAGAGAAAAATGTAAGTGGTACTGCTACTAAATCCACTATCTGATGCATAACTGTGTTAGAGGAATCACTAGTCGTGAGTGTAATTCCCTAAAGGCTGTGCTATATTTCTGTTGTATCACATTCAACTACACAGAGAAAAATGTAAGTGGTACTGCTACTAAATCCACTATCTGATGCATAACAGTGTTAGAGGAATCACTAGTCGTGAGTGTAATTCCCTAAAGGCTGTGCTATATTTCTATTGTGCCCCATTCAACTACACAGAGAAAAATGAAAGTGGTACTTTTACTAAATCCACTGTCTGATGCATAACAGTGTTAGAGGAATCACTAGTCGTGAGTGTAATTCCCTAAAGGCTGTGCTATATTTCTATTGTGCCCCATTCAACTACACAGAGAAAGATGTAAGTGGTACTGCTACTAAATCCACTATCTGATGCATAACAGTGTTAGAGGAATCACTAGCCGTGAGTGTAATTCCCTAAAGGCTGTGCTATATTTCTATTGTGCCCCATTCAACTACACAGAGAAAAATGAAAGTGGTACTGTTACTAAATCCACTATCTGATGCATAACAGTGTTAGAGGAATCACTAGTCGTGAGTGTAATTCCCTAAAGGCTGTGCTATATTTCTATTGTGCCCCATTCAACTACACAGAGAAAGATGTAAGTGGTACTGCTATTCAATCCACTATCTGATGCATAACAGTGTTAGAGGAATCACTAGTCGTGAGTGTAATTCCCTAAAGGCTGTGCTATATTTGTATTGTGCCACATTCAACTACACAGAGAAAAATGAAAGTGGTACTTTTACTAAATCCACTATCTGATGCATAACAGTGTTAGGGGAATCACTAGTCGTGAGTGTAATTCCCTAAAGGCTGTGCTATATTTGTATTGTGCCACATTCAACTACACAGAGAAAAATGTAAGTGGTACTTTTACTAAATCCACTATCTGATGCATAACAGTGTTAGGGGAATCACTAGTCGTGAGTGCAATTCCCTAAAGGCTGTGCTATATTTCTATTGTGCCCCATTCAACTACACAGAGAAAAATGAAAGTGGTACTGTTACTAAATCCACTATCTGATGCATAACCGTTTTAGAAGAAAAACTAGTCGTGAGTGTAAATACCTAGAGGTCGTGTTACATTACTGCTGTGCCACATTCAACTACATGAGAAAAATGAAAATGCTACTGCTACTCAATCCACTATCTGATGCATAACAGTGTCAGAGGAATCACTAGTCGTGAGTTTAATTCCCTAACGGCTGTTCTATATTTCTGTTGTGCCACATTCAACTATACAGAGAAAAATGAAAGTGGTATTGCTAGTAAATCCACTATCTGATGCACAACTGTGTTAGAGGAATCACCAGTCATGAGTGTAATTCCCTAAAGGCTGTGCTATATTTCTATTGTGCCACATTCAACTACACAGAGAAAAATGAAAGTGGTACTGCTACTCATTCCACTATCTGATGTATAACAGTGTTAGAGGAATCACTAGTCGTGAGTGTAATTCCCTAAAGGCTGTGCTATATTTCTATTGTGCCACATTCAACTACACAGAGAAAAATGAAAGTGGTACTGCTACTCATTCCACTATCTGATGTATAACTGTGCTAGTGGAAACATTTGTCATGTGTGTATTTCCATAGATGCTGTGCTATATTTCTATTGTGCCACATTCAACTTTACAGAGAAAAATTAATGTGTTACTGCTACTCAATCCACTATCTTATCATAACTGTGTTAGAGGAAAAGCACTAGTCGTGAGTACAATTTTTGCATTGTGATCATCTCTGAGATAATTGATCTTCAAATAATCTGACATGGAATCTTTTCATGAAATTTTCCTGTGTTTGTCCAAGTAGCACAATTTTTATATTTTTTTCCATTCAGTTTTTCAACTAATATGTCAGGAGCAATAAAATCAAATAACACGAAAATATATATTGTAGCTCAGTCCGTTTAGTGCCATATGTGATACCTGCTTTGGGTGATCATGTCTTGAAAGAGAAATGTTTTACTCGGCAGAACATTATCAAACAGTAGTTTACCATTGCTTTCTGCCATAGACTAGTTGCCAGCCAAGGCTATAGAACCCAATCTGTCCTATTACTTAACCCATAACTAGAGGAAAGAGATGGATTAATACCTTTCCCAAAGGTATTTTTGCATAAGTGAATGCAAGGAATTCAACTGGAATTCGACCATGGCTCTCTGATTTTTCATTCCTTGCTGATATCTACTGCACCACATCTATTATGGGTAGTCATTATTAACAATGGTAAAAGGTCTCAGTTGGCAAAGAGGTGTCGTGTGTTTAATGTTTTGGATAACTTTGACTTTTTCTGGTATAGATACTAACACTGTCTTATGTGTCGCATGCCTAAAGAAATTTATTTTTGTTGCTTCAATGCAATTCTCCATGTTATTTTTTAAACTGAAATGGAAGTGTCACTGAAAAATTTGTCTGAGATGTTCATAGTATTCCCTCATGTTTTCAGTTGCTATTAAAACATCATCTGTATTGGTGAAAACAAATAGTAATCCACAGAATAATTCATCATTCAGCCTTAAGAAAATCTGAGCAGCATTATGTAAAAGTTATTCTGGTAAGTTCATCTGTCAAATAGGGTCATATCTACTGTTCTGCATCTGTCTTTGTCTACAGCATATAATTGTTAGTAAGCCTACCCTTGATCCAACTTTGTAAATATTTTTGTGCCTTGTAGGTTGATAGCAAAGTCATGAATGTCAGGAATGAGGTAATGGTGGAAGCATTTAATCTCTGGAAATCTCCACATGGTTGCCATGCTCCTGATTTTTGTTTATGCATCATATGTAAGGGAGTATGGTCTTTTTGATGGCTGTATTATCCATAATTGAAATATTTCATTGAATTCAGTTTTTGCTATTTCTTACATTTCAAGACCCAGTTGACATGAAGTGGAATGTACTGGTTTTTCCAGTTGTCTGAATATAGTGCAATCCTGAATGTCATATTTGTTCTAAGTGTTGAAAATGTTCTGTGATACCTATGTATTTCCAGAGCCATGTTTTGGTTGTGTCATATACTTAATTGAAAAAGAAACTGGCCATTTTGTGAATCTATTAATGATAATATAGATATATCTGCTGGTATTTAGAAGTGGACCAAAGATCCATTTTGTTCATCAAATTCCAATTATCATTTGGTATATCAAAATTTCTGGGCATTGATTTGGGGAGTATAAATTTTTTTAATTTTAACTCTGTAGGCAATGGGTGGTGCTAATATCTGTAGAGTTTTGACTAGGATGAATTCCTCTTATAGAGATCTCTGGTTGTCAGTGAGGGATTGAATAGTCATGATAATTGACAGGTTAAAATGGATTAAAAAGTCTGCACCTCATATCAGCGTACTGACATTGACTTGGAGGAGTATCCTTAGAAAATTCCGAAGTATTAGAGTTTTTTCCATGAAGGTTTTGATTTTAGTACCATTAGTAACTTGTAGCTTATATGGTTCTGGTACTCACTTTTGTTGTGGGTTTGGTGGTAATATGCTTATCTTGGCACTGGTGTCGAATAAGAAATGATATCCATGCTTTCTATCACAGACATAAAATGGATAACATTTTTGTGCATATCCAGCCACAGTCATCATTGCTCTTGGATGAAATTGTCATATAGCGAATTATTCCGACGTGATTCGAACACAGCTTTAAAATTTGTTTACAGCAAAGACAAAAGTGCTTAGATTGTGTACAACGGCTGTTAAAATTTGTGGTATGGCGAATGATGATGCTGAAAAAGGATAATTAGTGCTTAGGAGTTTGAAAGCGTCTTGTAGGTAAGGCAATGTTCATTTTGAAGTTGCAGCTTCTAAGGTCAGTAAGTCAATAAGTACTTTTAAGGAATGTCTTTGAAGAGGTCAATAAGTACTTTTGAGACAGGGGAAGGAAAGAGGTCAGCATAGTAGCTGCTTGACTTAAGTCAAGGGAGAAACTAATCAGCTCATCCATCTCCTCAGGTCTGTCTAACAATGCTTTGTCTCCACTTTTTATATCTGCCTTTTGGATCAAACAGCTTGTTTTAGATTTGCATACTTGAATTTGATTCTGGGCTTCCCATTAGCTGGTAAATAAAATTTGTGTAGGCTCGCGAAATGGAAATTTGATATTTGGTTAATTTTTATTTTTCAACCGGAACATCTGTACAAACTCGGATGTGCAAGGACGAGTTTTGTTCATTCGCTTTCTGGTCGGCATAGAGCCAACATCCGGTCTCACTTTTGCTCGGTCAGTATCATCACAGTCATTTCCCTGTATGTTATTGTGTGCATAAGTGCAGAGTCAATGGCAATGTTTTGCTACTGCACCAAATTCATAATGGTACCAACATATATTGGACTTGAATTTCAATTGGCTTGCACTTCTGTTTCTACTTCTCCTTTTCTTTTGTTGAATTATGGATTTGTAACTGTGTTGTGTCTCTCTTAGATGTTGTATTGTTAAGAGAGAATGTAACCCGTTCACCAGACTAGGTACTGTGGACTGCAACTGCTAAAAACTCTCATTTGTGGGTAAATATTAGTTTGTGTGTCACATATTTGTTTGTCTGTCCTGGAAACCAGCGTGAACACAGTTTGTGAATCCAGAAAGCTTTTCCAGGTTTATGTCTTCCACCCTAGATGCCAACATTTAATTGAGGTACCTCCATTAAATCACTGAAAAAATAGCAAAGTATGAATAAAAAAAAAGCCTAAAACTTAATAAAAATGAACTTTTTGCATCAAAATGTTTATATTATTATTAAGAGAAAAGACCAAAGTATTTTTTAATTCTTTTTTAAAAATTTTTAATCCCTTTTAACACGTTCAAAATTTTGGTAAAATCTTGTTTAGATTTTAGTTTGCAGGTAACCAAATTGTTACGAGAGTTGACAATGGAAAATATAATATTACATAACGCAGTTTTTTTCTAGTGACAAACATATTAATTTGGAAAGTTTTCCAAAAATCAAATAATTGTCAGATTTTAATGAAACTTTTCGGACTTATTCACAAATGATTGAAATTAATTTTGAAATTATCATTTTTAAAAATCTTGGTAAAAATTATTTTTTGTTTTACATCTGTTACCCACTCCATGTAAATTCATGAAATTTTAAGAAATTAAATTTTGTTGGGAAAATTTGTTTTATTAGTTAAATGCAGGACTTATTAGGGAATGTAAAACATTTTTTTTTTTTTAAATTTTGCCTTTATTTTTGAAAACCTGTTCTTAATAACAAAATAAAAAATACAATATAACTATGACATTAATTATTTTGATAAGCTTTTAATTGCTTGAATAAATAATATAAATTAAGGACATTATAATATGAAAAAAACTTTTTTTTATTAATAATGAAATTTTAAAAGAATTGCTTTTATATTTTTTTAATTATAATAATTTATAAAGTTTCAAAATATTATTAAAATACTTCAAAGATTTGTTGGGTTTAGTTTGAAAACTTATTAAGTGAAGATTATATTTACTAATTAAAAATTAAAAAGTTTAATACAAATCATTGTGCCTTCATATTTTTAAAATAATTTATAATTTTTTGTGTGTATTTGAATTTTTTTTGTGTGTGTGGTAATTTCTATAGGTAAATTAAAAGGTCATGTGTTTCAGAGTTTCTTCCCATTACAGGAAAAAAAAATTCTACAATAATGTCACTTGTGATCACATACATTTGTCTTATCTTAGCTTGCATCTGTCAACACATATGGTGGAAAGGTAAGAAAGTTGAACTCAGCATTTAAGAAATAATTTCATTCTACATTTCATGCTATAAATAAGTAATACTAATGTAAATCAGATTAATTCAACATAAAATTTTCTAATTTTCCAAAACTAATATGTCAAAGATGTATATTTTGTCTTTGCAAGATTTTTAAAACCGAGAATTAACTTTTGTTTACAAATGTGTTGATTGCTTAAAAATGGCCAAAAAACTGAACGATTAAAAAAAAATTGAAAAATTTTAGATCCATCAATATAATTTCTCTCTGAAATACAACAGATTATTTTGCTTACTGGATATAGTAAATTTAATCATTTAGCTTTCAATTAAAACTAAAATAAAAGTTTCAAGAAAACTTTTATTTTTATAAATACAATTTAAATTTTAGATATCAAAAAAGAGTAGCAATGACTAATTTAATTGGTTGTAGAGTGTAGTCTGTCCAACCACAATCTTTGTAAAATAGTGTCATACATAACATTAAAACCAAAAGGTTCTTTCATATTGTTACAGACACTGGAAATGAGTTTGACTGCCTAACACAATATTATTGAACAGCTCTCAATGTTTATTTTCATTGGATTTGCCCAGCACTTGTATTATCGCTACCTAGAATGTGTCATATGGGCTATTCTCAGACATTATTTCAAAGAGATCTGCAAGTTCATTCACAATTTCTATCAGCAATTTTTCTCTAATGTATCTTGTATCATACTCTCTGTGGTGATATTTTTTGGTGTTAAAGAATATCTGTAACTACACGAACCATACTTGAACCTTTTGTGGGTTCTACAAAGGCAAATTCAGGGTTAGTGAATCTTTTGTTGGGTTTGAAAATATGTTAGATTCTATGTTTAAGATGAAAAATTAAATATTAAAAGTTTGTTTCATGTGGTATGAATATGGTGCATTGGTGTGTGTTCATTGAAGAGAGTGGAAGAAAATCCTAAGGAGTGTGACACTTTCAGCCAGGTAGTAGCAAACCTGGATACGCATTGTGGTGAGAGAAGATATTGGGCTGAATTGAGAAATTAGAGAATTGAGTTCGAATTCCAGTTGAATTTGTTGCATTCACTTAAGCGCAAATACCCTTGTGAAAGTTATTAATTCATCTCTTCTCCCTCCAGCTATAGTTTGAATGGCAAGACAGATTGAGTTCCAGATTTGGCAGCCAGTCTACAGCAGAAGGAAATGACAACATGCTGTGGGAAAATTTTCTGCCTAGTCAGTCATAGATTGAAAGAGACATGATTGCCCAAGCATGTATCAAGTATGACACTTTACTGAGTAGTGAACCACCTGTTAGATTTCAATATGTAAGAGTTGGCATCCCTGTTAGCAACTACAGATCAAAAATAGGATTTAGGGAGGTTTTTACTCCAGATAGTTATTAACGGTAGTTATGAGTCTCCATCTTTGCTTTGTCAGTTATTGTCAGTTCCTAGATGTATTATTTTGTTGACCCTAGAATAACAATGCCTCTATAAAAACATCAATAAATGCAAACATAGATTTATGGTACACACAATAACAACTATTTATTAAGTGTAAGAGAAGGAGGATGTCTCTCTCTCTCTCTCTCTCTCTCTCTCTCTCTCTCTCTCTCTCTCTCTCTCTAGCTCTGCAATTAGTTTGTTTTAAGAACAAAACATACTGGTCATAAATCAGATATGTCAGTTTTTAAGAAATATCTGTTTTACTTTGGTACCTCTACTGATTTTCATTTTCCAGTCCTAAGTATATGAATTTTTAAAAATTAAAATATTTTCTTGAAGATTTAATTTCAGCTTTAACTGAAAGCCAAATGATTAAATTTAATATTTCTTGTAAGCAAAATACTCTGTTTTTTTTTTTCAGATAGAAATTATATTGATTGGAATCTCAAACTTTTAAGAGTTTTAAAAAGTTATCATTTTTTCCTCCATTTTGACAGCTTGACAAGTTTGTAAACAAAAGTTGATTTTAAAAATCTTGCAAAAATATATACATCCATGACATTATTTTTTGGAAAATTAGCAAATTTAAAGTTAAATTAATCTGATTTACACAAATATTACTCGGTTATAGCATGAAATTTAGAATAAAAGTATTTCTTAAACACGAATATCATAACTTTCTGACCTGTTAAGTGAGTGATAACAGCCAGATGTGTTGATAAGCTAAATACAGTTGACCAGAATTGACATAATTGTCCAGATTTTTTTCCTATGAGAAGAAATCATGAAACATGTGAACTTATAACACGCAAAATATCATACTTAAAAATATTTCCTTTACACAAAAAATAAATTAAATTATTTAAAAAATCTTTTGGCACAAAGATTTGTATTACGCTTTCCAATTTTTGATTAGTAAATATAGTCTTCATTTAATAATTTAGTAACCCAACTGCCACAAGGCTTTAAACAAATTTTAAAAATATTTTTTAAGCTTTATGAATTATTATAATTAAAAAATAAAAAATAAAAATAATTCTTGTAAAAATTCTTTATTCATCAAAATTTGTTTTTTTTTGTGAAGATTTTTCTTCAGAAACAAACACAAGATCAAATACACAGGTGGTTAAAATAATGAAAAAGGAGTTGAGACATGAAAAATTGAATTCTGAGGTACTGCCAGTTATCCAAAACAGTTCTTGAAGTCAAATTGAAAGGAAAGCCTTTCAACATTACAGTTATAGTAGTGTATAGACAAGCAACATAAAGCACTGAGAAGGAAATAGAATCTTTCTACTCCATACTGAACAATACTAAGGCTCAGTATAAAGCACAAGAAATTAGAGTTATCATAGGAGACATGAATGCCAAATTAAATAGGAGAATGGAAGGCAACTTTGGACTAGGAATCTGCAATGATAGAGGAGAAAAATGGGTTGAATGGTGCATGGTGAAAAACAAGGTAATAATCAACACCTGGTTTCAAGAACACATAAGATGATTTTGGAGATGTAGAAGCCTAGGAGGTGACATGAAAAACCAAGTAGACTATATAACTATAAACTGAGATTCAGGAATGCAGTCATTCATTGCAAAACTTATCCAAGTGCCAACTGTGGAAGTGACTCTTTCCTGATTATATGTAAACTAAGGATGAAACTTTGGAGAATGAAGAAGCCTAGTACAGTACCCAGAATGCAATACAACAGACTTGTCAACCTGCAGGAAAATAAATGGACAGTGTGAAAAAATATATGAGGAACAAATTGGAAACAGAAACTCAAAATGGAATTCTCTAAAGAAAGCATTAGATACATTGGCAAATGACATTATCCCAAAGGAAAACAAATGCAGAACAAAAAATGAGTGGATCAAAGATGAGTTTCTCCACATGATGCAAAAGAGACAGAAAACAATGGTAAGACATAGAACGGGATACAGGAAACTATACAAGACAATAAGGTACAAATACAGACAGGCTAAAGATGAGGGGCTCAATGATAAATGTGCAGAAATATAGAGACTGAGCATGACTAATAAAGGAGACGTGCTTAAAAATAAGAAAACTAACAAGACAAAAGACATGCCCCTCAACAGGATGTATGAGATCTGAGGATGGAAAAAGAAATACTTCAGCAATGGGAATAATATATAGGTGATCTCTTCTATGACAAGAGAGAGCAACCATCAATACACAGAAATACCGACAGACCAGAAATATTAAAATCTGGCCAAAACTGGCCAAACTGAATAAAAATAAAGTGGCAGGACCAGATGGCATTGTGATAGACATGCTTGCAGCCTTAGACAATTTCAGCATCTAGAAAATCACAGAAATGAAATCTACACCAGTGGAAAAATCCCAGAAGATCTAAGCAGATCAATTTTCATAGCACTAAGAAGTCAGGTGCAAATGAATGTAAACTTCACTTGACAATCAGCTTAATGAATCACAAAATAAAACTCATTATTCAAATGCTGAAGAATAGAGCGCTCAGCAGAATCAGACGAAAAATAGGACAAGAAAAGTGTAGTTTTGTCACAAGCACAATGGAACAAGGAACACGATATTTATGCTTAGAATGTTATCATAAAAGACAATACAAATGCAGAAGGTCATATATCTGTGTTTCATAGACTATGCAAAGGTATTCGACAAAGTATATCACAAAAGCCTGATAGAGACCCTTGGCAACCATGACATATTCAGGAAAGACATTAGAGTAATCAAGAACTTGTATTGGCATCATACTGCCTGCATATGGACAGGAAATGAGTTCAACAGATATACAAAGGTAAAAAGACTTTAAGACAAAGATGTGTCTTCTCCCCAGATCTATTCAACCCATGCAATGAAACAATTCTGAGTTAGATAGAAGTCCTGCCAGGATTCATCATTGCAGGCTGCAATCTGAACAATATAAGATATGCAGATAATACAGTGCTGATAGCAGACATGGAAAGAAAACTACAAGACCTCCTACAGGAAGTAGTTAAAAATAGGAAGAAAGAACTACATATAAACTACAGGAAAAAATAATGCATGGTAATCAGTAAAAATAGGAGCCCAAAATTCCAACTTTAGGTTAGGGATACTAAAATCAAGCAGGTACAGAAATTTAAATACCTGGGAAGTTTTCTAACAGAGGACAGAAAGTGAGACACTGACATTTGAAGGCATAGCCAAGAATGCATCCCAGAAGCTGAGCAGAGTATTAAGAGACAAGAAAATTTTGCTGGATACAAAGAAGAGAGTACTGGATTATTATGTTATGGCTGTCCTTCAATATGGTAGTGGATGCTGGACAACTTCATCAAAAATAAAGAAAAACTTGAAACCACCAAAATGTAGTTCTACAGAAGGATGATACCATCAACACATGATGATACCATCAACACATGAGCAACGACGAGGTTTTATAGAGGATGGACATGAAAATGAAACTTAACATCAGGAAAGAACAGCTGAAGTTTCTAGGACATGCTGGGAAGGAGGGCTGGAAATATCTGAGGCTCATGGGATGGAGAGAGGAAAAGAGTCACAAAAAATATAAAGCAAGATTTTTTCACCAAAATTTTGAACATTTTAAAAACAATTAAGAAATTTTAAAAAATAATAAAAGAATACTTTCATCTTTCCTCTTCTTAATAATAACATAAATATTTTGATGATAAAAATTTGCTTTTTTCTTCATGCTATGCTGTTTTTCAATGGAGGTACCTAACACTATTAATTTTCTTAATTTAAGATTAAAACATGTATAGTGTATATATTTCTTATCACTATTATAAACATTGCTATTAATGATTTATTTTATTCTATTAAAGAATGAAATTACTAACAACCATTCTAAATTGAGAACTAAAGATAAATTTGAGCTCAAACAGGAATCAAACCTCATTATGTTTCTTTAATCAGAAAAACCACTCTTTTTAGCCAAAGTGTGGCATTGCCAGTTAGCTATTATGTTTAATAAAATGAAAACAATCAGAGATAGCATCTCAAACACATGTACCCACAAAAATAACATTTATAGTCAGTCAGGTAAGTGCCATACTTGATACACGCTTGGGCAATCATGTCTCAAAAAGAGACATGACTGACTGGGCAGAAGATTATTCCGCAGTAGGTTGCCATTACTTTCTGTGGTAGACTGGTTGCCATTCAAATCTATAGAACCCAATCTGTCATATTATTTAACACATAACTGGAGGGAAGAGACTGATTAATACCTTTCCCAAGGGTATTTGTGCATAAGTGAATACAAGGAATTCAGCTGGAATTCGAACTTGGCTCCCTGATTTCTCATTCCAAGCTGATATCCACTGCATCACAACACACATTTATAGTAATAAAGGAATAATGTTGGATAAAAAAGTGTTTCAGTATGTATATATGTATATATATAGAGAGAGACAGAGAGAAAGAAGGAGAGAGAAAGAGAGAGACATGAAAAGACTGAGATAGATAGATAGATAGATAGATAGATAGATAGATAGATAGATAGATAGATAGAAAAAAAATGTGATAACAGGTGAAGAGGCTCATCCCTTGTTTCCTGTTTAGGATGCGGTTTCCGGTTTTCTCTTTTCCAATCTTCTCACTCTTTTTTTTCAATTGGAGTAGATAGACTAAACTATTGCCCAGTTCACACTCCACCCACGTCTATTGAACAGGTGAAGAGGCTCATCCCTTGTTTCCTTTTTAGGATGCGGTTTCCGGTTTTCTTTTTCCCAATCTCTTCAATCTTATGTAGCCCCATGCACATCAGTGGCATTACCACCTTGTTCGGGGTGATATGATTAAAAAAGAAAAAAAAAAGTAGATAGATAGAAAGAAAGAAAGAAAAAGAAAGAAAGAAAGAAAACTGTGATAGATAGATAGATAGATAGATAGATAGATAGATAGATAGATAGATAGATAGATAAGAATTTGATAAAAATAACAGAAAATAGGCTCAGAATGAAATGAGATTTTTAAAAAAGATCCAAAACTTGGAATAGGGAGGAACGCAAGAAGTATAGGTTGTTCAAAAAACATTTTCCAAAAACTGTTGTCCAAGACTGTACACTTAAGCATGATACAGACAAAAATATATGTAAAAAAAGAAATGAAGGAAGATAGTAGACTCATTAATATCAAGTAACATGTCCAAATAACTGAAAAAGGATTTGAGAAATGTCGCAAAAATATAAGGAAAACTATTCAGAAACAAAATATAAAACAAGAATAAACATTGTAATAATTAGAACCACAAGGAAATAAAAAAATAGAAAATAAAATGTTCTTTGATAAATATTTAAAAGGCAAAAGAAAACAGCTGATGAACATAGACAATATTAGATAGATAGATAGATAGATAGATAGATAGATAGATAATGAACAGGCTGAGATAGATAGATAGATAGATAGATAGATAGATAGATAGATAGATAGATAGATAGATAGATAGATAATGAACAGGCTGAGATAGATAGATAGATAGATAGATAGATAGATAGATAGATAGATAGATAGATATGAACAGACTGAGATAGATAGATAGATAGATAGATAGATAGATAGATAGATAGATAGATAGATAGATAGATAGATAATGAACAGGCTGAGATAGATAGATAGATAGATAGATAGATAGATAGACAGATAGATAGATAGATAGATAATTGTATGTTTATGTTTCAAATTGAAGTTAATATTCACTTTGCAATAATGCACTTAGTAAAGTCATGAATTGACTTCTAACCTCTACTCCCATCAATTGGTAAATAGCATGACAATTCAATCTGCCTAGCTCCATAACACAAGCTATTGTTGATGCTCTACAATGTTAATTCAAAGACTATTCATTGTTGTTAGTACCATATAGCTCAGTACAATCTGCCACATGTCACTTTGATAACAGATGGATGATGCAAAGTAACCACTCATTGCCCAGAAAGAAACCATGAGGGGAAATTATTCAATATAGCATATAATAATCTAATTGTCAATGGGTGTTTAACATAGAAAATAAAATTATGAACCAATGAAAATGAAGTTATTTTCTTTGCTCAAGTTCTGTTTATTGTAATATCTTTTACAAATTGGTAAATGCTAAAACCTTGCCAGCGTGTCTTTGAATATTAATGGCTTAAATTTCTGGACAACCATTCAGGAAGGGACTTTATATGAGAAAGATTAGGTTTCATGTTAGTTGCTGAGACTTCCTGGGTGGATAGACCCAGATTTTCTCACTGTAAATTGTTACAGGATTTCTCATCTGTGAGACCACTTCTGGATTTCCTGCATCAAGGACCTGTTCTAGTGACTTCCATCAATACATTTCTCATTATTTCTTTCTCTTTTCCTTTCTTTCTTTCTTTCTTTCTTTCTTTCTTTCTTTCTTTCTTAATTAATTAATTTAGTGACATGCTTTATGCTTGTTGTAAAGGAAGAAAAGTAAAAAAATTAATTAATTACTTAAGGACAACTTTATAATCAAATGTCTAACAGTATATTTCTCACATTTTTTCAATAAAGAGGAAAAGAGTGTGTATGCCTATATATATATATATGTATATATTCTAAGTTTTTTCTAAAATATATATATATATATATATATATATATACACAAACATACATGTGTCTATTATATATATATACATGCACACACACACACATACATATATATGTATATGTGTGTGTGTGTGTGTGTGTGTGTGTGTGTGTGTGTGTGTGTGTGTGTGTGTGTGTGTGTATTCAAATATATTTTAATCAAATGAGCTGATACAGTCTGTCTGTTTAATATTTTATTACATTTTTTTCTAGATTGCATATAAGCAGCCATACAAATTTATGGAGAAACAATTCCAAGTTCATAATATTTTGATTTGAGTACTTTATTTTGTCTATCATCAGCCATTATTATTAACATTATTGTTATAAGTCATAAAAGATAAAAAGTTTTTATTGTAACTGTTGCCATAAACACTCCTTATAATGACTAGTGGTAATTGAAAGTACTTAGACCCAAACATTATAAACTTTGGACAACTTCTTTAAAAAAAATGTTACTATAAGATTCAGTATAGTAAAAAAAGTTCAGCAGTAACATGTCTCATGCCATAGAGATGCTCACATGCTGCTTTTATCCAATTAGAGTTCTTTGAGAAGAATCAAATTATGACCATTTTAGAAGCTGGGTGTTAATCTGGAAAAGTATTTGAGAAGCAATATCATGAATAGTATTTGAGAAGCAATATCTTGAAGAGTATTTGAGAAGCAATATCATGAAGAGTATTTCAGAAGCAATATCATGAATAGTATTTGAGAAGCAAATCTTGAAGAATATTTGAGAAGCAATATCTTGAAGAGTATTTGAGAAGCAATATCATGAGGAGTATTTGAGAAGCAATATTTTGAAGAGTATTTGAGAAGCAATATCATGAAGAGTATTTGAGAAGCAATATCATGAAGAGTATTTGAGAAGCAATATTTTGAAGAGTATTTGAGAAGCAATATCATGAAGAGTATTTGAGAAGCAATATCATGAAGAGTATTTGAGAAGCAAAATCATGAAGAGTATTTGAGAAGCAATATCATGAAGAGTATTTGAGAAGCAATATATTGAAGAGTATATTTGTCCATAATACACAAACATAACCTTTTGCATTATGATATAGAGAGCTATAATTTCTAACTTTCACTTCCCTTTGATTTTTTAGAAAACACTGTCATGTATGTCTAGAACATTGTTCAACTTGTTCTGCTGTATTTTGTGCAACAAAGAACTCTATCCTTGAACCTACATCGTTGCTTATTTTCATAAATGAGCTTCCTGATGCCATCACTTCTCAACTATGCTGATGACAATACTATTTACTCCTGTCTTAATAGTAAATTTGATCAGTTTGATAAGGTTGAATTGGTAGCTGATCTAAAAAATGACCTACAATTCATTGTTAAATGGGTCAATGAGGGATTTATTAAATTTAAAGCCTCCAAATCAAAACTACTCACTTTTAATCATGAGAGAACCATTTTTACTTTTCATCAGCATGGCCAATGTTAATCTCCAGGGGAGTGATTCCTTGTGATTTCTCATACTAGTGTTTTCTACTGTTGTGAAGTGAAGTGAAGTGAAGTGAATCAATTGCTAATTCTGCAGCTAGGAAATTTGGTTCACTGTGTTGTGAAAATCATCATAATTCATGGAAAATCATCATAATTCATCTTAAATATAAGTCTACCATTTGCCTTGCTTTGAATATCACTGACACATCTGGTCTGGTGCTCCTGCTATATATTTATTCTTGATAAAATCCAAAGAATCTGCAATGTTATTTCTCCTGACCTGCCATCTCAGCTTTAGTCACTTTCCTACCACATGGCGTACTTAACCTGTACCTTTTCTATGAATAATTTGATGCTGATTTCTCTGATGAACATTCCTCTATAGTACCTAGATTTTCCTAATTTAATTATTAGATTGGCAGTCAGGTTTCATCATTTTACTATTAAATTGGCTAGATGCAACCATAAATTCTATGCGAACAGTTTCTTCTCTTGCATTTCTCACTCATAGAACTCTCTTCTGGCTTCTTGCTTCCGAATCAAGTTTGATGTTTAAATATTTAAATGTACTTCCATCTTCTTCTGTTCAAAAATCATATAAATATAGCTGATACTTGGTCAACATTAGAAGAAATTATCTGATACTTAAATTCTAGGACTTTTGATTACAAGAAAGGGTATCTTGAGTCAGCACTTTTCAGCAATGGCCTCCAAAAATGTTTGGTATGAAATACAGCTAAGATATAGTAATATGTACTTTTGAGTACTATGCAACATCATGGTCATTGTGTAATACATTAAGACAGGATTTTAGATTAACACCATTAGCAACATTTAGAAGGATGACATCAAAAGTTTCAAAAATTAATGAAAATTTTTTTTGTTATTTTTATTTAATACTCTTAATGTCAGTCAAAAAGATGCATAATTCTCCATAATGAAAAAAATGTTACTATATCATCGCAAACTACTATTTGCTAAGTCAATTGACAATCCATCTCTACTTGCTCAAAACGTACTTGGTATAATGTTTATATATCTTAATGGGACTCCAAAATTTCTCACAAGTTTGATTCCAAATTCCAAATTAACATCAGCTTTTTATTTGAACAAATTGAGTTAAAACTTGAGGCCATCACCTCTAACAGCTGATGTAAAACTTATGGCAACCAAGTAAATGAAGCTTTCTTTTAAAAATTGTTCCCACACATGCTGAAAAACTTGATTCATTGAAGATAAATAACCATTTACTTTTTAATGATGTTCATCTGTTGAAAAATATTTGTAATTTGTGGCTGAAAAAAAAACAGGAGAACTAATTTTTGATGACAATTGAGTAAAACGAGTCACAAAATAGGCAGATCTTAAACAGTTCTATCATTTTGAATCTGAAAAACTTGTTAAACTTTCAGATTTAAATAAAATTTCCATTGCTCCAAAGTCCATAGAAAGACAATGCATTTCTAATTGCCTCAAAATGTTTTCAGAAAAAAATCATACAATGCACTTCTCATTCAGTATGGAATAAGTTCGGATAAGAATAAACAAAGTTTTGACAAGGTGAAAAATTTTAAATGTTTAAACCCTTCAAATTGATAAACTATGTAATGACCATGCACAAGTTGAAATCAGATCTCTGAATAACAGCCAACTTATATTTTTTGTTTGGTCAAATGGTTCTTAATATGGTTAGCAGGTAAGGTAATTGTATATAACAATTATCCAAACACACTATTGCCACTATACACCATACGTAAAATAGAATTGTTAGTTTATATCAACACCTTTTAGTTACAACCAATAAATATGTGCTGGTTGGATAATTTAAAAATTATAAAAAGAATTTAGTAAACTTCATCAAGATGCTTCTCAGCAAAGTTTACTAAATTCTATATTATAAATATCCAATAGTGTATGGAAAAGCTGCATATGAAACAGACGTAAAGTGTTTGGTTCAAATTTTGATGGAAATTTAAACTGGACTCATTATTCAATCTCTAGAGATAGATTGAATAAAGTTTTGATGCGACCTGTAAATAGTGAATGATTCTGTTTTAACCTTACATGGTTCATATTTTTTACCAGAAATCTTAACTACCTCTTTCTTTTGTTTAATACTTACCAGTATCCACAACAAAAATACATATTTTCATTTATTTAACGATAAACACATCATGTTATCCTCAGGTTTGGGTTAAAATCTTATTCTAAGTATTTTTTTAAATTGTTCACTTAATTTTCTTTTATAATTTCTGAAAATGAAACATTTTTCAATAGGACTCCAGTTCTGGCTCTCAGTTGTGCCATGAGTAGGCCTTGATGATAAAATGCTATGAAATGTGTGTGTGTGCGCATGTGCGCATACAAGGTGCGATAGGTAAGTTGTTGCCAGATTATATTATTAATTTTGTATATGTGCGTTGTTTGTTTTTTACTTTGTTGACTACACAGTATAGTAGGGTCAGTTGGGGATCGTCTGTAAGCAAAAGAAATTCTCTCCAAAAGAATTTGGAAATAGCATGCTGTACTGCTTAGCAATTGCACCAGAAAATCCAATATGAACATTTCAGAGTATTTTGGTGTCAATCTGAAGACAGTACAAAGGATTCAAAAAGGGTTGGATGAGTAATGGTGATTATAGTGATACACAACACGATTGTTCTGATAAGAAACAAACTCCTGAATTTGTTGGTTAGGTCCTCAGACTCAACACGGAGGACTACATCAAGTGCCCAGAAAAGTTAGTGCTGCCCTGTGTCAATAATGTGGCTGCTGGAAGACCCTATGTCTGGCAACAGGATACTGCACCATGTCGCACTTACAAGAGAACCCAGTCATGGCTATCAGACAATTTCTGCAACCACATCATCCCTTACATCTGGCCACCTAACTCTCTAGACTACAACTCCCTTGATCATTATGTGTGGATCACAGTTAAGAGATCAACAAAATTCATTGCATCATCAAAGATGAACTGAAGGCAAGAATTATGGCAGCATTCACCAATTTAAACAAATCTGTCTAGAAGAGATGCAGGAGGCCATGGTTGAAGCTAATTTTGATTTTACTGAATGAATATTTTACTCTTTGGTATTTCAAAATATTTTTGTTTAATTTTGGTAAATATATCTGTTAAAATGAGATGTCAGGGTTATTATCAGTTTTGCATCAATTAGACAAAAATTTATCCATTACACCCTTTAAAGTGTTTGAAAACATTACACATACGGATAACAATGAAGTTTTATGGAAAGTGGTGACAGAATGAAACATTTATTTTTAGAATCAGAAAGAGATAATTGAAATTTATTGGGCACATATTGATGAAAGAGAACTTTATTTAACACTCACATGAGATATTGAAGGTAAGAGGGAGAGAAGAAAGTAGTGAACAACCAACTTAACAAGCTTGTGTAAATGGCATGCAGAGAAGAAATTTTGAGGGATAAAAAAAGATAAAGCTTACTAAAAGCTATAAGGGAAGGAAGTTATAGAGAGCCATGATTATGCACGGCCTAAATGAACTCTACATTCATAGAAGAAGTAGAAATTTAAAAATGGTAGTAAAATGCTACGACAACTTCTCCTTCCCTAGTACTGATGTACGGTTAATGACAGAAGGACAATGTACAATTGAATTCGAGTAGATACATATGTAATAATGTGGAACAGGTACACACAATGTCATTATTCATGAAGCATTGTTGATACCAAAACCTAAGAAAATCCTGAAAAAAAAAATAAAATAAATAAGCTCGAAGAAAACATTGAGAAGTTGTGGAAGTAATTTAAGACTTTTAGTACATTTAAAAATAAGAGTTTTATTTTTTTTTTTTAATCATTTCACTCCAAGCAAGGCATTTCACTGCCACTGTTGTGCAGGGGGTTACATAGGGGAAAGTGATGAGAAAGAGTGGTTAGATATAGGAAATGTCAGAAGAAGGATGATAGACGGGTAAGGATACCGAGGATGAGGGTTGGGTAGATGGGAAGAGTGTTTGAGAGAATTGGTGTGAGTTAGTGTGTTAGGAGATGTCTATTGATCTTATATTTAAACTCCTGGAGATTGTAGCTGTTGGGGAAGCAAGTATGTGGAAGGGGATTTCACAGGCGGGAAGTGCAAGAAAAAAAGCTGTTTGAGTAGAAATTGCGATTACATTTTATCTGTTTCACTGTAAAAGAGTGGAACCTAGTTGCTAATCTAGTATCTCATGAAAAATCCATACCTAGGGGGCACCAGTGATCTAAGTTCATTGGAGCAGAAGCCGTGAAAGTATTTGTCATGGTGGTGAGAGAGTGACTGCAGCCAGTCTGCCAAGTTTTAGTTATAACTCTCGAAATTTCACTAGCGAAACTACTAACACAATAAAGATGAATTTATTATTCTTTCCATTTGGTTTGTCATTGATTTATTGTAATGAATGTAAATGTAACTATGTTTAAATGTTTCAGTATACTGTTTTCATGGTCAAAATAATTTACCCTGCTATGAGGTATAAAGTATCTAATTTGTGCTGTAAACCTATAGGGTTACCAATTTCTGGAGAACTCACCGTATCCTCAGAATCACCAACCGTGAAGACCACTTCTGATCCTGGGGGGTGAAAAGCTCAAATTAATAATAAATAAATAAAATAAAATAAAATAAAAGTTTAGTTCATTAACTACTGAAATGTTTTTGTCTAATTCATTTCATTTTCACACTTAGTGTGCCACATAAGTTAAATATATTTCAATTTCATGGTAGATACTTACCACCTGGTCCAATGGTTGCTTATTTCGATTTGCATTAATTAAAATTTTTTAGTGTAAGGAATATTTTATTAATAATGGCAACAAAGTACAAGAGTAGTAATTTATACTAGTAATAAAATAAGTTATAAATAAATGAGCTAAACAGAATTAATGTTTTAACTAATTGAATAAACTGGTCTTCCTCTAGGCAGGGAACTAGGCAGCCAGTCTAGGAGAATGATTATTCTGAATTTAAACCATGAAGTCAGCAACAGGAAACCACTCCAATTTGTTAAAGAAATGAAGGAAACTGTGGAGAGAAATGGTCAGTTACATGGTAAAAGGACATAGTACTAACAAAATAAATGTTAGAAAGTAATAATGTAATATTTAATAAAAGTCCATTAGGAATTTAGCTTGAAATATTACTTATTTAATTACTATAAATTAAAGTACTTATTGATGTATTAAATAATAATCATAATAATAATCCTGTATTAATTGGTGTACTTGGAGCACAAAAAAGAACCAGAAAAAAGAGAAAATTGGTACTGCGATCAAGATTGCATATCTCTAGAAAACTGCCATTATGTTTTCTATGTGGATTCTCTGAAAAGTTCTTGAAGTGTAAGGAGTCTTGTTTACACCATGTTTTAAGAACAGAGTTTCTATTGACTATGTTAATGTGTGGCACTAATATAATAATGACATTAAAGTTATAGGATGCAAATTCTATATCACCCAACAATTAAGTGAAACAAAAAAAGTAGAATTGCACACCCACAAAATTGGAGTAGAATGACTGAAAACATTTTGATAAAAACCAGATCAAGGCAAATTTCACAATCCAGTATGAAATTTGCCTTGATCTGGTTTTTATCAAAATGTTTTCAGTCATTCTGCTCCAATTTTGTGGGTGTGCAATTCTACTTTTTTTTGTTTTACTTAATTGTTGGGTGATATAGAATTTGCATCCTATAAAGGTTCTGATAGACTCATTGAAATAGTTCCTTTAAAAAATGCCCATGCTGTAAAAAATACAAAAAATTGTATTCACAAGGTTATATTAAATAATAATAATAATAATAATAATAATAATAATAATAATAATAATAATAATAAATTTTAAAGACTTTAAATATATACAAGATATCGCCTGTCATCATCAATTTCATCAAACAGTGCATGTCTATATGGAAAACAACCCTTTACCTCAATCATATAAATGGAACCTATAAGTCTGATGAAATAAACATCAAAAGAGGTATATTTCAAGGTGATTCTTTATCTCCTTTTACTTCTGCATATCATTAATAGCACTAACCAGTCAACTTAATAAGACAGAATGTGGTTATAAAATAGGACAAAAGAAAATAAGCCATCTATTTTACATGGATGACTTAAAGTTATATGCTAAGAATGATAATGAACTGGAAGGTCTTCTGCAAACTGTAAAATGCTTCAGCGAAGACATTGGAATGAAATTTAATTTGAATAAATGTGCTAAAGCTACAGTTTTACGTGGATCAATAGAAGAAACATCCTCAATTAGCCTAGACCCTGCTGTAACAATAAAAGAATTGAAACCAGAAGAAGCTTATAAATACCTAGGTGTAAATGAGAGCGAAAACATTCACCATAAAAAAATGAAAGAAATAGTGCGTAAAGAGTACTATAGAAGGCTACGAATGATATTAAAAACTGAATTAAATTCACAGAACAGAGTTATGGCCATTAATAGCCTTGCAATCCCAGTTGTCCAATATAGCTTTAACATCTTAAACTGGACTCTAAACGACATCAGGCGAATGGATGCTAAAACAAGAAAGCTTCTTTCTAAGCATAAGATGCATCATCCAAAGGCTGATGTAGACCGTCTATACATACCCCGTAAAGAAGGTGGAAGAGGTCTTATTCAGCTGGAATTGTCATACAAGACAACAACTATTGGCTTACTAACATACATAGAAACAACAAAGGATTGGATGATACAATTAGTAAGGCAACATGAAGAAAGAAAGAAAAAATATTCAATAATAAAAGAAGGCAGTAAATTCAAACAAGATTTACAGTTAGTAGATTCTGTAGAAAAGCAGAACAGAAGCCAAGAGCCGACTATTGCGGCAAAGAATATGAAAATGAAAGCCAAAGATAAAGCTCTTGAACAGATGAAACAGCGCTGGCAAGACAAACCTCTGCATGGCCAATATCCAGTACGTGCCAATAAATCCAATGTTGACAAAGTTAATACTCATCGATGGTTATGTGCATCTGGATTAAAGTCTGAAACTGAAGGCTTTATTCTTGCAGCACAAGACCAAAGTCTTTTCATGAGAAACTTTCAGGCAAATATTATGCATAATAATATGGATCCAAAATGCAGGTTTTGTGATAAACACCAAGAAACAATAGACCACCTAATCTCAGGCTGTTCTGTGCTTGCCCCAAATGAATATAAAAATCGCCACGATAGAGTTGGGCAATATTTACATTGGGCAATATGCAAACATTATGGAAAAGCTGTAGGCAAACACTGGTATGAACATCACCCAGCACCGGTTACAGAAATAGAAGATGTAACCATTCTATGGGATTACACCATCTACACAGACAGAAAAATTGAAGCAAACAGGCCAGACATTATTGTTAAAAACCAGAAGGAGAAAACTTGTCTATTAATTGATATGGCTTGTCCAGCGGATTGTAACATAGCAATCAAGGAATTTGAAAAACTGTCAAAATATAAAGACCTGGAAATTGAAATAGAAAAAATGTGGAAATTGAAAACAAGAGTTGTGCCAGTGATAGTAGGTGCACTTGGAATGATAAAAAATGGAACAAAACAACACATTGAAAGAATCCCTGGAAACCCCAGCTTAAGAGATATACAAAAAATTGTCTTATTAAGTACAGCCCACACACTAAGGAAAACTTTATCTATGTAATGCTGGAGATGGTAGGGAAGATAGAAAAACATGAAATGGAGCCATAACAACACGCCACTACCTGCCTTAGGTCTCCCCGCAGACTTGGTTGGTAGTGAGACCAAAGCAGAAATCGAAATATGATGAAAAATGACATAATAATAATAATAATAATAATAATAATAATAATAATTTTGTATTAATTAGTGTGTTTGGAACACCACTTAAAAAACTGAAGAAAGAGAAAATTAGTATTGTGATCAAGATTGTATATCTCCAGAAAACTGCCATTATTTATTCTGTGTGAATTCTCGGAAAAGTTCTTGAAGTGTAAGTAGTTTTGTTAACACCATGTCTTAAGAACAGAATTTCTATTGACTATGTTAATGTGTGGCACTAATATAATAATAATAATAATAATAATAACACTGAAGGTCCAATTTAAGGGATTCCTGGTAGCAAATGCCTTAAAGAAATACAAAACATTATACTCACAAGTACAATCACTCCATTTTTGTTTTTGTTTATATAAAAATGATCAGTAGAAGATATCATGATTTCTGACCTTAAGACTCTGGTTGGGATCCTGAAAAAAATGGGTATGCAACAGAAACACAAAAAAATAAAAATCATATTAATAGCAACAACAACAAGAATAACAATAACAACAAGAATAATAATAATATATATCAACTATTTTACCTTATGACTTTTTCTATTTCTTCTACAAAGGTTTAAATTCTATTTTAATATTTAATATTATTTATTCATATTTAATATCATTTATTAATATTTAATATTATCTCAACAAATACAGTAACTATGCCACATCTAATAATATTGATAATTATAATTTTTGCTTATTGTGGGTTGTCTGGAAACTTCATGCCAATTTTTAGTTGTTCATATTCCAACACATTAGAACATGTCAAATTTATCAACAGATATAACATGCTTACATTTCTGATTACAGCACACTTCAAACTATCTTCTGAGAAAAAAGTTTAAAATTACTTAATTTGTGTCAATTTTGTATCCCTATGAAAATAGAAGATTATGAGTTGCTTTTGTATTACTGTAATGGCAAACGTGTCTCACTAACAGCAAAAAAGATATGTGCTGTTTACAATGGTGATTTAGCTGACAAAACAGTAAGGAAGTGGTTCTCTAGTTTAGAGTTGGTCATTGTAGCCTTATTGATGAAGAACAGTTAGGTAGACCTTCACTACAGATGACAACTAAAGCAAGACATTGTATTGAGAATAACCCACATTACACAACATGGAAATTGGCAGAAACACTAAATTTATCAAAATCTACTATCCATGAGCACTTATTGAAGCTTTGACACTCAAATCCCTTTAATGTTTAGGTACCAGATAATCTGAGTGAAAAGAATTGTTTGGATTGCATTTCTTTCTGAGATTTGCTGTATAAACAGAATGAAACTGCATACTTATTTAAGTAAATTGGATCAAGTGATGAGAAATGGATCATTTACAGAAATGTTCAGCAAAAAAGACCCTGGTGTAAGTGATATGAGCCAACTTTAGCCACTTCAAAAGCAGGACTTAATTCTAAGAAAGTCATGCTGTGCATCTGGTAGGACTGGAAAGGTATCCTGTATTATGTTTTTGCCAGTTAATTAATTCTGAAAAGTACTGCTCATAACTGGATGAATTAATGGCAGCAATTTTTTAAAAAAAATGACCAGAATTAGCAAACAAGAAGGTGTTGTTTTTTATCAGGATAATTCCAGACTTCATGTTTCCTTTGGTGACCCAACAAAAATAGTTCAATCTTGGCTAGGATGTATAAACCCATCCTCCATATTTACCAAATATTGCTCCTTCGAATTTTCATTTATTCAGGTTCTTGCAAAATAGATTCAATGGTAAAAATTTTAATTCTTTGGATGACATAAAAAACATCTTAAGAAACTTCTAAAATTCTGGGAAAATGGCATCTTTAAGTTGAAGGTAAAATGGAGAAAGACTGTACAAAAAATGGTTCATATTTAGTTGAATAAATATTTAATGGCATAATTTTCTTTTGTGTTTTAATTTCCCTTAAAATTTGGCATGAACTTTCTGGACAAACCAGTAATTATATAAATTTATGATTATGGGTATATTGTTAAGATATGATTATCAAAATAATTATGTCAATATTGATAAAGGTCATGCAAAAATAGCAAGATATATATATAGATAAACAGAAACAGACTAACAAATACAGACTGAAATAGATAGATAGATAGATAGATAGATAGATAGATAGATAGATAGATAGATAGATAAGAAGTCAAATGTAAAAAGATAGAATCATTGTTATGAAAACAATTTTAACAAAGATGTAATTTTCATTAGAGTTGGTATTAGATTTGGTACAATGAAGGTGGCAGTGACATCTATGACCATAATAACAGTATGAATATTTAATAAAGCTGTTATCACAGTAATATTGCATATGAATAGTATCATTACTGTTGTTTATAGTAATGACTATAATGCACATATGCAGCAATATGGTGATTATATTCTTTTTATGTTGCACATAATTGTTCTCAGAAATGATAATGGAGTGGTATCCCATTGCCTTCTCCATGGTGATTTATCAAGATACTGCCTCTAGTTAGCTGGTCATTGACTTGTTCAGAGTTCATCCACCCTTTATGTTGGTCTTGTTTTTCGTTCACATCAGGTTGCTAACATCCTGCCTCACTCACAAGACAGTTCAAAGAGTTAACCCGTCTAGTCACTGGCATCCTGAAAAAAAAAAAAAATTGTATTTTTTTTTTATACATACCTATGTTGATCAAGGGGAATAAACTTTACTCGTTACATTGTATATATTTACGGGAGTGTGTTAGTGAAGCAGTGGATGGGGAAAGGAAAAGTATTATTAATTTACAACATAGTATAAGTTCAATTAGGTTCTTCCATGCAGGGGATCCTGCTTCAAATTTCAAAGATCCTACTGAGAAGAGTGAAATTTACAGAGTGGGCATTTCACTTTTTTCTCCAGGGTCTTGCAGTGGTCAGAGCCAGTTAAATGACCGTCTTCTTACCCATATTTATGAAGAAAGAGAGAGAGAGAGAGAGAGAGGGAGAGATAAAGAGTAGAGGGAGTGTAACTGAGGGTGGATGGACGGAGACTTCCCAAAGACATTACCGTGACTAGAATCAACCTTAGAATTTCACATAGATTTACAGCAGTTCAAAATGTCAAATTCAGGTGGGAGATACTAAAATCAAGCAGGTACAAAAATTTAAATACCTGGGAAGATGGAAATTATGACACAGAGATCCAAAGACGAATTGGCATGGTAAAGCTCACAGCCCACAGGCTCCTCTCGGACAAACAGTATGGTTTTCACTTCACCAGGTCTGACTCGGAATGAGAAATTGTGAAGCTGAGTTCAAATTCCAGTTGAATTCCTTGTATTCGCTTATGCACAAATACCCTTGGGGGAGGTATTAATTTGTCAGTTCCTACAAGTTATGGGTTAAATAATAGGACAAATTGGGTTCTATAGCCTTGGCTGGCAACCAGTCTACTGCAGAAAGCAATGGCAACCTACTGCGGGATAATCTGCCCAGTCACTCATGTATCTTTCAAGACATGATTGTCCAAAGTGTGTATCATGTATGGCATTTAACTGACTGACTGTGCAGGGAGTAGCCATGGTTAAATACAAATTAAGTGACAGAACTAAAAGAATTAACAAATGATTCAATAAACATGGCAAAAAAAATATAAAGCAAGCAAGCAATATATGCAAGGCAAAGCAACAGCAATACATCAAAAAGTTGACAAATTAAGTATTGGTGTTGACACAATCGCAAATTTGGATAAGCGAATATTTCCAATTTCAAGACAAGACAGACTAGGGCTGAGTCAAAAAAAAAAAAAAATCGAGAACTGGTTAATTTTAATATCTAGGGTAAAATCCCAGCATGCATTTGTGTGGTTCTGCCTATAAGTTGGGGAGGGGAAAGTGTTTAGCAGTCATTCCTAGTGAAGATTAGAATTAGCACATATCCTAAGAGTGTTAAATTTATCAAACCTTTTTCATTTTATATCCTGAAATTCTTGATATTTCTGATTGTTTCATCCATGATATTATAAGTGTTCCTTAGAAGAACCATATTTGTTGCTTCAACTCTTCATTTGTAAAGAGATGGTTCAATATTTACTGCTCATCATTATTATCATTTATCAAAGATTATATATGATTTTTTAGAGAGGCACGATACATCAAACATTTTTCTTTTACCATCAACCTTACATTATTTCATAGTGAAAATAGAGCATTGACAGTTCTTAAAATAGGAAGATGCTCACATGATTTCTAGTTGTGTGCATCATACGAGAGCTTAGAATGAATGTTCCTTTTAAAGAATAAAACAAAATAAAATTACTATTTAACAGGCAAAACATAAGGAAAAAAATATCAATACCAGAGACATAAACACCCTTGAAAATGGCTATAGAAGTGGTCAAAAGGAATTATGGAAGATTTTTTTATTCCTTATTTCCAACAAAAAAAAAAGTATTAGGATGCTGTAAAACTTTAAACACTTAAATCTTGCTTGTTGGCCATATTCAAAGATCTTTGATATATATGTGTGTGTGTGTGTGTGTGTGTGTGTGTGTGTGTGTGTCTTTTTTCCTTTTCATGCTCGTTTGGAACTTGCTATTTTCACCCCTATTTGAATTTTAATCGTTTGTAATTAAAATTTTCTCTTTTAATCATGTTCCAACTTCCCCTTCTCAGTCATTATATTGTCTGTGTATCTGATTGTATTTTAATTTGCTAACATATACCTTAGAAAAAGTGTTGGTTGAAAGGTACCTAAGGTATAACCTGACATCCACTTTAAGTCTATATATATATATATATATATATTAGTCATTCACATACAAGCCTGTTTCACTGTATCACATCTCATTAGTATGTCTAGACACATCCACTTACTTTTGGCCGGAATCAAAACTCAACCTATTTAGTATTAGTCAGAGTCTAATACTAAATCTATGCTATAGGCACATGGAATCAGAAGGGAAATTTTAACGTGTTGTATATAAGTAGTGTATACACACACCAGTCACTGAAAAAACTCGACTCATTTCTTAAGAGTCACACATATATCGCAGAAGTGGAAACTGTTTTAAAAATGTTCTCAATCGTATATAAAATAAAAAACTTTTGATGCAACCAGCAGACTAGCTTACAAAAAATCTTAAAATTGAAAAAAATTCTAAACTAAGAAAAAGATCAAAAAGTAAACATTTTAGCAGTAAATCAAAGTGCTTGATGTATAGGATATACAGATAGACTAAAAAGAACATATGGTGTGAATTCAACTTGTGTCCGAGTATGACTACTTCTATGACTTCACTGTTGATTTCTTTGCTGTTGACAATGTCACTGATGGTGTATTAGTCCAGCAAAGCTACCTACATTTTACACCATGTGATTTTCAAGCCAGCTTATAACATTGTATTGGTATCATGTTGCTGTGATTTGTAATGCCAGATAGGTTCACTCATTAACTTCCATATTCCTTTTTGGCAAGGCCTCAGAATATGTCAACTGCATCCTAGCAGTGGGTAGAAGTCCCCTGTTTGCTGTGGATGGCAATCCATAATGTCTGAGGACAGGATCCTGGTGATTGGGGGTTTTAGGAGTTGGCCTATACATGTACTCCTAATTGTAAACATACCATTTTGGTCCCTATTGAGCTAGATAGGTAGTTGGAGAGGCCTGAAAAAGGTTGGTCAAAAAAGACTGAGACTTAAAAAAATGAACAAAATTTACTCATATTAACCACATCAAACATTAAACTGATTTAGTAAGCAGAGTTTGTAGGGTCAATCAGACTTGGAATGAATGAATCTGACATCGGTTTTTCAACTTATGAAGAAAGCTTATACTTAGGACAATCCTGGATATAACAAGTGCTTGGAAACCTCCCCAGATTCAAGTATAATGGTATCTCTTGTCAACTTGCTTCCCCAATAGCTACAATTACCAGGAATTTAAATGTAAGGTGAATAGACATCTCCTATCTCACTAACTCGCATCCATTCTCTCAAGCTCTTTTCTTCACCCACTCCACCCCTATTACACCGGTATTCTCATCCGTCTATTACCCTCCTGTTATCTCCTATAACTAAACTCTCATTCTCATCATTTTCTCCTGTGTAACCCCCTGCCCAACAGTGGTAGTAAAATGCCTTGCTTGGAGTGAAATGATTAAAAACAATATATATATATATATATATATATATATATATATATATATATATATATATACCAGGCTCTTGACAAGAATGGCGAAGCCCGAACCGTTGCGCTTGACAGAGTCTGGCATGCTGGCCTTCTACACAAACTGCGGAGATATGGTATAACTGGACATTTGTTTGACCTAATCCAGTCTTTCCTCTCTAACCACACATTGAAGGTGGTATTAAACGGACATGCCTCCCAGAACTACCATACAAATACTGGTGTCCTCAAGGCTCTAAATAGGTCATATGCTATTTCTGATCTACATTAATGATCTCCCCGATGCCATAAGATTCCAAGTAGGCATGTATGCTGATGACACCACAGTTTACTCTCGCCTTGATCAAAAATCTGGTGTGGGCGACAAAGCAAACCTCGTTGCCGAGCTTGAAAAGAAGCTCCAGTCCATAGTGGACTGGGGTAAGAAATGGCTTGTAAATTTTAACCATCATAGGCAATCACACCTACATCCCATTAGCATGGAACAGGCTTGTCTCCCAGAGAGTAAAACACTATGCCTCCTTGGCCTCACACTCTCAGCGGACCTCAAGTGGAATGACTATATCGAATCCATTGCTAAATCTGCTGCTATGAGAATCGGTTCTCTGTGCAGGGCCCAGAAGTTTTTTCCCTCTGAATCTAGCCTGCACATATATAAACTACCATCTGCCCATGTATTGAATACTGCTGCCACATCTGGTTGGGTGCTCCTGCTATTCTCCTTGGGGTTCTTGACAAAATACAATGGAGAATTTGTAATGTGATCAATACCAACTTGGCAGACCAGCTGCAGTCACTCTCTCACCGGTGTGACGTGGCTTCCCTGTGCCTCTTCTATAAATATTTTCATGACTTCTGCTCCGATGAACTTAGATCACTGGTGCCCCCTAGGCATGAATTTGCATGAGATGCTAGATTAGCAACTAGGTCCCACCCTTTCACAGTGAAACCGATAAAATGTAACTGCAATTTCTACTCCAACAGCTTCTTTTCTCGCACTTCCCGCCTGTGGAATTCCCTTCTACATACTTGCTTCCCCAACAGCTACAATCTCCAGGAGTTTAAATGTAAGGTCAATAGACATCTCCTAACACACTAACTCGCATCCATTCTCTCAAACACTCTTCCCATATACCCAACCCTCATCCTCGGTATCCTTACCTGTCTATCACCCTCCTTCTGACATTTCCTATATCTAACTACTCTTTCTCATCACCTTCCCCTATATAACCCCTGCGCAATAGTGGCAGTGGAATGCTTTGCTTGGGGTGAAATGGTTAAACAAAAAAAAAAAAGAGGATGCATTCCAAAAGCTGAGTAGAGTATTAAGAGACAGGAAAATTTCACTAGAAACAAGGAAGAGAGTACTGGATTGCTATGTGATGTCAGTTCTTCAATGGCAGTGAATGCTGGACAATATCATCAAAGATGAAGAAAAAACTTGAAGCAACTGAAATGTGGTTCTAAAGAAGCCTACCGGATATAAAGTAGGGGATGAATTCCTTATTACAATCAATATATAAACTGATCTCTTACTCTGTGATCAGAGCAGTTTCTATACATTTATATTCCTGAGATCCTTAAGCAAAAGGATGCATTCCAGAAGCTGAGTAGAGTATTAAGAGACAGGAAAATTTCGCTAGAAACAAAGAAGAAAGTGCTGGATTGCTATGTGATGTCAGTTCTTCAATATGGCAGGGAATGGTGGACAATATTATCAAAGATGAAGGAAAAACTTGAAGCAGCTGAAATGTGGTTCTACAGAAGGATGCTGAGAATATCATGGATCAAGCATGTGAGCAATGATGAGGTTTTGGAATAGATGGAAACAAAAAGAAAATTAATAGTGAGCATCAGGAAAAGACAGCTAAAGTTCCTGGGACATGCAATGAGAAAGGAGGGCTTGGAGAATCTGATACTCACAGGCCAGATAGATGGAAAGAGAAACAGGGGAAAGCAGTATGTAACATACTTGCTAGACCTGAGCAGGTAGATGGCACATAGAAGAAAAAGATGTTGCACATTATACAACAGTATTCTTTGAGTATTATCATTCCTTTTATTATCCTCATTACTTTTTTATGTTATTCATGAATATGTTAAATATTATGAGATTCCATTGTAAGAATTAAATTTTTAGGTGTTTTGTCATCTGTTTCTAACCAACTACCATATCCTTGGGACAGGGAAATCCAACAAAACATTCTAAGTCCAATAAGAAATGCTGAAATATATGCACTACCATCAAATCACTAGTATGCAAAACCATTTCTATTAACAATTCTATAGAAATTGAAAAGATAACCATTGACAACATTCTTGTTGTCTAAATTTTTATTTTCTCTCTTTTTTCTTATTTTCCCCTTTTGATGATTTTTCTTCTTTTTTTTAACCTTTTCTTTTTCCTTTTTATCTTATTCTATTTGTTCATTTTTTTCCCTTTTGGTGTTTTTTCTTTTCCTTCTTCTAGTGCCCAATTTTATTTTAATTTTTTTTTTTTGCTTTTCTTTCATCTCCTATATCTAATGTTTCTTGATCTCATTTTCCTACTATTTCTCTTTTCTTTTTTCTTTATCTTCAGTCTTCTTCATTTTTTCTTTGGTTTATTGACAGAATCTTCTATTTTCTCTTTACTTAATTTTCTTAATTCATCTTCCTTTTTTGGATTTTTTGGATCTTTCAAGATTTTTTTGATCTTTCCAGCAAACTTTGATCTTCAAAAATTTAAATGCAATCTCGCTATCTATTGTCTTCCTGATTAATTGATCTTACTCTTTCATATTATTTTCTTCTGTTTTCTAATTCTTTCACACGCAGTAACCTTTTGTGTCTTAGTGGCTTTGCATGGAGTAAATTTGATTAAAAAATGTATAAGGAGCCAAATGTTGCTATGATCATCATGTCAATGCAAATGATCCTTTCCTTAACTGTATAGTAAATGCTTTACTAGGGCTCATGTGATTATTACTACCCAACCCATGCAGCAAAAATAATTTCATCATGGCATATTCCAACATTATTATTTGCATTCTTCGTTATTAATCATTATTAATTATTATTAATTACTATTATCACTTATAACATGATATAATTATAAGCAATTAAGTTTTCAATAGACCAAGTTGGATCAATAAATACATAACCTGGACCAGCCTCCTTAGTGCCATCAGTAAAATCTTTGAACTTATCCTCAACAAGAAAGTTGTTAATCACCTTAACAGGAGCAATCTCCTGAGTGACAGATGTTTGGTTTTCTTTCCTCCAGATCCACTGCTAATGTCTTAACTATCATCATGCAAAGAATCAGTGAAACTCTCGATAATAAACACATCTCAAGAATGATCACCTTAGATATCCTGAAGTACTTTGACATATTTTGACGCAAACTCTCCATCTGTGGCATCTCTGGTATAGTCTTTTTTAGTAATCAAGTCTTTCTTTTCAGGTAGGTTAGTGAAGGTCTACTGATCTAGCTCTCCCAGCTCAATCGGGGAAAGATTGGCTTTTATTATTTAATACTTCCAAAAAATCTTGTAACTTTTCACCATTATTAAGCTGACTCTAAATTTGCTCCAATCCTGATGAGCCTCAGTGAGGCTCTTTACTTGAAACATCATTTTGAACTAAAGCTTGTTACTAAAGACACTGAAAAAGTTATTAGTTCCTTGTACTGCTTCAGAAAATAACTAATTCATACTGCTATGTATATTTACAAGAGTCATAGCAAATCAAGAAAGGAGTATTGCTGCCATATCTGGTAAGGTGATGCTCACTCTTCACATTCCAGCAGAGAGAGAGTGATCACACAAATCTAAGGGTGATTAATTATTTTCCTTTAACAACAAAACATTGATACCTTCTTACTACTCTATCACTATGACTATGAAAAATGTTTAAATGAGAACATTCTATAGCTTTACTAGTTCAGATCATCACAATTAGGATGATCTGAACTTTATATTCTTTTGCTAAAGAGGAAGTTGCACACAGAGATCCAAGAGGAAACTAAATCTTCACAATATGCACCTCTTCCTTCTCCTTCTTCCCTACACCCTTATTACACTAACAATCAGTAATCCTCTATGAGTGGCTCTTGGGCCTTGTATTGGGTAAACAATAGTAAAACAAAAAAATTAAAAAAATTTACATTGGTTTCACTATTAGAAAAGTGTTATGTTGTTTAACATACTGCTTATCTGACAATAGCTCAATTATATCATGTGTATACACACATATGCACATATGCACTCATGCACACACACACATAAACATACACACAGACACACACACCCATATATATATATATATAATATTTATGATATGGTGCTGAAAATTTCTTAGCCCAGTCCAATCAAAAAGGAATACTGCCCCAAATTCTAACATTTGGTCATTTGATCAGATTTTGAGGGTGAGGCTGAACTCAAAAATTTGCTCATACACAGCCACATGCACACACAAATACATGCTCATTATAATATTAATATAATATTTTTGATAATAAATATTATATAATACAGTTATATTAAAACATTATTATATTAAAAATATAATTTTCTTTCCTATTTAATGAATTTGCTTATTTTAATTTCATGTGTAAAGAAGAAGACAAAGAAGAAAAAGAAGAAGAAGAAGAAGACAAAGAAGAAGAAGAAGAAGAAGAAGATGAAGAAATAATGGTAAAGGAAGATGCAGAAAGGTGTTCTGTTTTTGCAGGACAATATACATGCTCACTTAGCTGGCAAGATGATGGATGTTTTGAAAGATCTGGGATTTATTTCATCTGATTCTTTCCTGTTTCCAAACCTTAAAAGGAATTTGAAAAGGAGGAAATTTTTGAATGATTCAAAGGTGATAAGAACAACAGTAGCAGAGCATTATTTCAAAGACCAAAGATTTATATTTATTTTGTAAGGGTTAAAGTAACCTGAGAAATAATGTGCCAAGTGTGCTAAATTATGAAGAGAATAAGTGGAATAGCATGTTAGTTTCAAAGATCTATGTTATTTCCTTCTTGATTAGACAAGTACTTTTCAGCACCAACTCATTCTGAGTGATCTATCTATCTATCTATCTATCTATCTATCTATCTATCTATCTATCTATCTATCTATCTATCTCAGCCTCTTCATATCTATTTATCTATCTGCTTCTCAGTTCACCTCTATTTTTCTCACATTATATATATATAAATATATATATATCGTGGTTGAGAGGCCTAAGATATACCAAATCACTTGGTGGCTTTGCCTATGTGGATAGGGGTTGCAGGTTTGAATCCTGCCAACATAACAAAAGTGTATTGTAAATAAACAGGCCAGTAGAAATTAATATATAATACTTTTTGATTAAAACCAGAATATCTACTTAAATACAAGAATCAATCAAAAATAATGTTCAAACAAATCATTTCAAATTGTTGATTGTTTATAACCAGTTTTGTTAATTTTCATTAATTTCTGTAATATATATATATATATATATATATATATATATATATATAAAGCATCCTTAGCAGAACCTGTTTCCAAGTATTGGGGTGCACACCAGCATTTTCTTCTGTGTTAAATGAGTCCTATGTTGGATTTGAAGAGATGTCCACAGCCACCACATGCTAGGGTAGGGGGTTTAATGGGATGGGTGGGGAACTTTGACGTTTCTTTAGTCTCTTCTGTTTGTTTTCTGGTACTTTCTGGACAGCTCCTCTCCAATTGGTCTTTTCTGCAGTATCTATTTCCGAATTGAATGGATTGATTTCTGTCCTCAATAGAATATATATACCGGGTGAGGTAAAATCATACACCATAGAAATAATTTATAAAAAATATAATTTTATATATTTCCAAAATGTTTTCTTTATTTTTTAAAATACATTAAAATTCTATGCCTGTTTGATTAATATGTTGCTGAGTTTCTTCACTTATTTTAATGAATTTGTATTTTTGTTTGTTTCATTAAATTTGTTTCTTTCGTTAAATTTGTTTCTTTCGTTAAATTTGTTTCTTTCGTTGAATTTGTTTCTTTCATTAAATTTGTTTCTTTCATTAAATTTGTTTCTTTCGTTAAATTTGTTTTTTTCGTTAAATTTGTTTCTTTCGTTAAATTTGTTTCTTTCATTAAATTTGTTTGTTTCATTAAATTTGTTTCTTTCGTTAAATTTGTTTCTTTCATTAAATTTGTTTCTTTCGTTAAATTTGTTTCTTTCGTTGAATTTGTTTCTTTCATTAAATTTGTTTCTTTCATTAAATTTGTTTCTTTCGTTGAATTTGTTTCTTTCATTAAATTTGTTTCTTTCATTAAATTTGTTTCTTTCGTTAAATTTGTTTCTTTCGTTAAATTTGTTTCTTTCGTTGAATTTGTTTCTTTCATTAAATTTGTTTCTTTCATTAAATTCCTCAATATTTCTTGGTTGTGTCTGATGAGCAACTGATTTCAAATGATTTCACAGAAAAATAAATGCATGGGTGTGAGATCTGGTGATCTTAGTGGCCACTCAACAGGATCTCTTTAACCTATCCATTAACCTCTGTAGTGTACAACTTTTCCTCTCTCTCTCTATATATATATGCATGTATGTATATATGTATATATTGAGGCAGGTCTTGATTAAAGATCAAACAAAAAAAAATAACATTTTTTTGTTTAGGTACAAATAAACAAATATTATAGAATTGTTTGAGAGCAGATGAATCAGCATTCTACCATTGACCATTATCAAGATTTGAGCAAAACTATAGTTGTTATTTGTTTTATTATGTTTTTATTAAGACAAAAGTTGTATAAGAAAGTACTGAATAGATTTTAGTCTGACCCACTATCCATATTCTTAACAAATCATTAAACCTGTTAATTTTTCAGTATGCAATCTATATAAGAAAAAAGCTAACTAGTAAATTTAAAAATTTCTTGTCCAGTGTTTTAATCAAATTTCTTTTAAATATTTCTCCCCACCCACTCAATATATAAATAGTTAATTATTAAAACCTTCTGACAAGTAGCCCAAATGATAACAAAAAGATTCAGCTACAAAACTTCAAAGTCAAGGTTCATAATAAAATACCAATCAGCTAATTGACTCATTTTCTTTCCTTTCAATACTTTCATTAATTTATTAGATGCTGATGTTGGAGTGAATGGACATGTTTTTATTGCTCAACGAAATTTGTATTTTAAAAACGAAGGCTTTATTTTAATTATTTTTATTTATTCTTATATTTTTCATTGTTTATTACATCATAATTTTGTTATATTGTTATGCATTCACAATATTTAATTATCAAAATACATTTTTTAAAGATTAGTCAATGTATACATCGATTTTTTTTGTTTGACTTTTAAAATAAGATAAAGAAGAGTTATACTTAGAGTCTTCTTTAGTAAGAATGGGTATTTATAACAAAAAAATGACTTTTATACTGATATGAATAATTCTATATATTTATATTTAAGCATAACATTTTTCATTTTTTATGAAACAGGACATAATTTTCGAATTTGCAAGAAATCATTTTACAAGTCATAATGATTGTTATGTTTACCATTGACAATCACCAACTTTTTTGCCCTATCATTTATCATTCAAATATTTTTAACAACATGTGCCAATTATTTTATTTTTTAACATTTTCTATATTGTTGATTGTAGTTAACGTTGCATTTTTTATATACCAGGAAGTATTTCATATTTAAAAAATGTTTCAACACGTAACATAAATTTATTTTATTTTCTAATTGTTTACAAGTGAATTTCTTCCCTTAAATATTAAATCAAATAAATCTTAGCGACAACAATAAAAAGAAAAGTTCTTATATATTTAATATTTCTTTCCAATTAGTTCAGTGGTAAATAATTTCTGTTATTATTTATCTCACAAATACTTTAAGCAACAACAATAAGAAATGATCTCACATGATATTTTTTGTCATTTTTTCCTATGTATTGATTTATTAGTGAATTTCTTTTGTTATTATTTATCTTCCAAATATTTGATTTTAACAACAACAACAACAATAAGAAGAAGAAGAAATGTTCTCATATATTTAATGATAAGTTTTTGAGTTTTTTCCTATTAGTTCAGTAGAGAATTACTAATGTTAATTTAACTCTCAAATATTTACTTTTAGCCACAGCAATGAAAGAAGTGTTCTAATTTTCTGTTGCTTTCATCTTTTGGTTTTGTAGTGAATTATTTCTGTTATTATTAATCAGTCAAATATTTATTTTAGCAACAACAATAAAAAAAGTTCCATTATATTTAATGATAAATTTTTGTCAATTTTTTCTATTGGTTCAGTAGTGAATTTCTTCCTTTCTCTTAACAAATATTTTTTTTTAGCAACAACAATATAAAAAAGGGCTTCTCATATATTTAATGATAATTTTTGTTAATTTTTTCTATTGGTTCAGTAGTGAATTTCTTTCACTCAAGTACCCAATTGTCTCTTTGTAACCTTTTTAAAGGGTACAACAATAATGAACTGTTCACTCTGACATCCACTGTGAAATATATATATGGTGGTTCCTTGTCATAGTAGAAGACTTGTGTTTCTCAGTAAATGTAAGAATGAAGTCATTGGAGCTTTTAATTCCTGTAAGCATGCCCAGGTTAGTAAGGTTTAAGAGAAGGACTGAATACTACCAACTCCTGAATACTCCTGTGGCAGAACCCTATCTCAATGACCAAACTGGTGGAAGAAATAAATGCCAGTTAAGCTGGTGTAACCAAGTCTGATTTTCACAGTCCAATCTTCCCATAGCCTGAAGCAACCAGTTTTGTCAGATTTTATCTTTCTCCTTCCTGTATGAGCTGCAAGGGAAGTGCTTCTGGCCATGTGTGCAGGTTTCTTTGTCAAATACTGTTGTACACCAAAATCAAAATCATGTGAATGGCTGCATAAAACTCTTTGTTTCACAGCCATCTCCACCAATGCTGCTAATGGAGAAAAAGGATGATGATCCTGATGATAGGCATGAGCCAACAATGATGACGATGATGATACATACATACATACATACATACATACATACATACATATAAGAAAAATTAAGGCAGATACATTATTTCATGGTAAATCAGAAGTATAGGCCTATTTCAGGCAAACCATAATCAGCTTCTGTCTCATAAAAGATGAAATAGTTCTTGTCATAATACTTTTACACAGTACTGCATATATATATATATATATATATATATATATATATATATATATGTTTATTTATTCTAAATTATATTTTAGAACATTCACAAGACTCGTTCCCTTATTGATAACCCCCACCAACATCTCATACACAACTCACCAAATATAAGAAAAGAGGCTTTCCATTCCTGTTCACACCACCTGATGAGACATTGTAGTTTCAATCTCAAAACAAATATACAATTTGTAGTGGATATATAAAAAAAAATTTGTACATGTTCTAAAATATAATTTATAATAAATATTCACAGCTCTATATATTATATATCGAGCACTGTTTTAAATTAATGTTTTGGATGTTGCAAAAAAAATTATTTCTTCAGTCCCTATTCACTTGGATATATATATATATGTATGTATATGTATATTTATATATATATATACTATCCTATCACCAGGTCATACTCCTCTGCCTTCTCTTAAACAGGAGTAGTGGCTCATCCTTATTTCCTGTTTAGGAAGAGGTTCAGATTCCTTTCCTCTCTTCAGGTTTTAATAGTAGTGCTGTCATAAGTTTTTTGTGATATATATCATCATCATCATCATTTATCCATCACACCCAATGGTGCATAGGGCAGCAACTTTTTGTTTCTGTTTCTGTAACAAACTGTTTTTATGGGGCAGGGCTAACAACCCTGCCCCATAAAAAAACCCCAAACCTGGAGGACCGGTGGACCATTCTTGGTCCTTGCATTTACAGCACCTGGTATTCCCAAACGGTCACCCATTTAAGTACTGACCTGGCTCAATGTTGCTTAACTTCGGTGATTGGATGGGAACCAGTGTATTGAACACGATATAGCCGTAGACTGTGATATATATGGATGGTGTCAATGTCTCTTCATACTGAGGGTACCAGGCTGGCAGTTATCTGGTTGTTGATGCTTCTTGACTTGTATTTAGAAGCCTGAACTCTTGCATAGCGTTTAAAGAGGCTGCTCTGATCAACAGTCAAACAATATCAGGGTTCTTGCAGTGCCATCTCATGCATGGATGTGTGTTCATGCAAACACCTCCAATTGGTAACCATGAGATCACACTATGCTACAGTCTGTATCAGTCAAATTACATTTGATGACCGATTGCTAACTAACCTAAGCCTCTTCTTACTAAAATAACTCACCATTACTATAAGCAATCAAAGATATAAAACTAAACCAGCCCAACAAAAAACAATTAACCCATTTTACCTTTATTTCTTCAACATCTGTGTTATTCATACCACTATTTGCAATGTGGAACTGTTACTGATAAGTAACCTGAACAACAATTATTAATGATAGGTAAACTGAACACAGTTCATACTTTTGAAAAATGGTTCATTAGAAATAACATGGTTAGCATAGAGTAACTCTCAAATAGCTAACAGGAAAGTTTTTGATTTAACCTTGAAATGAGTCAAATCAAAGATTTTACCAGTGATCATAAAATATAGGTAGAAAGTGACTTCACAATTTTGGAAAATACATGTGAAAGCCACAGCAAAGAAAATATTAAAGTGAAAGTAGGAATGTCACCTTACAGGGTCTCTATTGTCAATGGCTATGCATTTCAACAGAGACCCATTGGAGTTAGGTCACTCTCTCATCATTCTTTGAAGGTTTTTAAACATTCTTACAAAGTCTTACAAAGTCTGTAGAATATCTCAATCTTACTGAAAATAGTCCAGAGAGCATCTCTATTCAAAGACCTTGCTTAGACTGACAAACACCTGATGCAATACAACACAATGTTCTAGGGATTTCTCCTGTGGTGAATGCACTGAATAGATCATATCCATTGTGCCTCTTCCTACCCTGAATCCACCTTGTGTCTCAGGTATGACTTGAAGACAAATCAATCTTGTAAGTCTATTAAACAGAAGTTTGAGAAAAAACTTTACCCACTTTAGCAGTCTTATCCTCTGATAGCCCCCACCCACCAATTTTGACTCTCTCGGCCACAACTTTTTGAAGGAGATTTTTAAAAACATTTATTGTCTAACGTTTTTAATCATTTTTAATTAATTCTCTCTCCATCACACCCTCTCTCTTAATACATATATGTGTGTGTGTGTGTGTGTGTGTGTGTGTGTGTGTGTGTGTGTGCACTAAAATATAGTTTTATGGTAAGCTACATTTATGAGTTAAAGTGATCAATATCAAGGATAGAAAGTTAGATGTGACTTAAGTCCAAAGATATTGGTTATCCAGTGAGAATCAGACTCACTACTCAATTGTAACAGGTTGTAATGAGACAGGCTTGCTAACATTGTGGTGCCCTTATAAGAGATAGAGCATTTGTAAATATAAAAGTAGACGCTGAAGTCTGTTTCGCACATATGCACAATCATCAGACAATGATTTCTTTACTATACAATTCTATAATTTTCTATTATAACTTAGAGAATACATAGTACATGAGTTTCTTGAAAACTATTAAAAAATCAATTATTGGGGTTTACTTAAATTTTTAAATTTTCTCAATTCAAATCAAAATATTATTAGTTAATTTCTTTGGTTTATTTTGGGATTAAAGTAGGTTTTACCTACAAGTTTATACTAGTAGAAAATATTATTTTTGCATTACATAATACATATAAAAGAATAATGAGTGAAAGAAAGCTAATATTAACTAAACTTCCCATAATTAATTTAAATATATAGTAAATCTCATAATTAAATAGATGTACAGGTAGAAAGGTATGCCAATTACATCTAAATGTAAAATAGGTGACCATTTTATTGTGTTATGTATTGTTTCTTGTAAGGTGTAAAAAGCTTTTCTGGATTATAAAATTATTTATTTATTTTTTTTATTTATTATTTTGGAATAATAAATTGAAAGATTATATGAAGAATACAATATTTACTCACTTTTTCATAGTAACATTCATTCATTCTTAGGTAGTAATAAAAATTCTAATCTAAAATTTATCATATTTTCATGAGATTTATTTTAAACATAATTAAAGAAAATATTGCTTATTATAAAAGGAAAATGAAAGGCAATGTGCAATATTTTATTAATGATAAGAGAAATAAAATATTCATAAAAAATAACAGAAACCCTTTGAAAAGGTCTATTAAACTCCAGATATGTTTAATCAGAAGCTGTTAAATAAAGGGTTTATTGTAGATAAATGAATATATATATATATATATATGAGAAAAAAAATGAAAAACTTGTATAAATGGAGAGGATAATCCAAAAATATCATCTAATTGATATAAAATATTAAATAGATAAATGTAAAGAGCTCAGTAGATATTATCCAGAGTAATGTAAATGTTGAGAGGAAAACTTAACAGATAATTAAACAGTTATAAATACAGAATTTATTTTGTACTTGCAAAAATTGCAAACTGCTTCTTCAAATCTAAAACATCAAAAACAGGCTAAATAGATATTCACAAACAATGAAAAAGAACTGAAACATCTATGAATATGTTTGTCATATTAGGAATATATGTATGCATATTTGTTATACCTATATGTGTCTGCTCATATGATTTTTTCTTTTTATAATCATTTATATTTTTAAGTAAACCTTTTTAAATATTTTTATTTTTGTATCCCCTACCGACCGTGCATGTGAAGGGGGAAGTAAATTAGACACACATGAATTTCCAAGTGGCACACACACACACACACACATGCGCGCACACACACACACACATACACATACACACACACACACACACACACACACACACACACACAGACAGATATATATATATATATATATATATATATATATATACAAATAGATATAGATATGTATGTTTATAATGAACTCACTTATACATATATAATAGGCATTATATATACATGAAAACACTGAATAAATGTTAGTAGAATTAATTTGTCTATCTCTCTTTCTGACTATCTCACATACACACATACATAGACACACATGTGCATACAGAGAGCGAGAGAGATAGAAGCAGAGGGAGAGAGAGAGAGAGAGAGAGAGAGAGAGAGAGAGAGAGAGAGCAGTATTAACTGTCCACCTTTTATGTGCATACATACATTTAGACACCACCACCCTGTCACTGTAGAGGTCACCTCCTCCATTCTCTCTTCACCCCTAACTCAGTGTCTTGTATTTTTCTCACTCTTGTTTATGTTTCATATGTGACAAATGTAAATATCTAATTTTGATGGGTTTCTCTCTCCAACTGAATACAGAGTCAAACGAAAGCATGTGATATTTTCAAATCAATTGACTACACCTTCCAATTATTACCCACATGAACATTGTACAACAGTTCTCTTTAATCTTTATATGCCACCACCACCACCACCACCACCACCACCACCTTATAGCTAACTCTTGTCTGACCAAATTTACTCAAGCATTTCAATTATTCTTATTGGTCAAGAATGAGAAATTAGTGGACAATCAAGGTGACCATTAAAACCATTCATTTTGCCTCTTCTTCTCCTTCCATCCCAATTCATTGCTTGTTGTAATCATTTTTATTTGACCATAGACAGAATATTTCCAGGCACATTTTATCCTGTGAATTAGGGTAAGGAATAAGGAATTTTAAAAGAGGTGGATGCATCCAAAGAAAGATATCAGTAAAATCAAAAGATGAAGGCAAAAAACAAAAACAAAAAAACAAAAAAACAACAACTGGTATCAGGGCTTATGGCAGGAGATAAGTAAAAATAAGAAATAAAGATGATGATGATGATGGTGGTGGTGGTGGTGGTGGTGGTGGTGGTGGCGGTAAAAAGCAGAACTGACTACAACTGACAGTGATGTCAAGGGTGGCAGTGTATGGGCTTTTGTGAGTGGTGATGGTAGTGGGATGGATTGTGGATGAATATAAGAATGATCTCTGTGCATGGGGGAGGGTTGTCTACTAAGGCAGTGAGAAAAAGGCTACTTTTATAGTAGAATCTGCTTGTTTCACAGGAAGTACCAAAGAAGGAAGCTGTTGGACAAGAGAGATAAGACATGTGTGAGTAGTGATCAGTAATCACATGACCTATTTGACAAGCAAACTCTATTGACCTCAGTTCAAACTAGAATAAGATTTGCCATTACTTCCCATTCAATGTACCCTAGGTAACTGATCAATTGCTTGTCTGTTCTTATTTTTGTTTTCTTTGTTCGTTACTTTTTCTCTCTGGAACTTGTCATCCACAATTCCTACCACTGCACATACTAAAAAATAAATAAATAAAAAATAATTTCTGATTTTTGGAAATGTATTGTGCAATCAACAAATATTCACAAAATAATTTTCTTAAGAATCTCTCAACAATATTAATATGCTTTGTCCTAGCATTTTATTCTAATAAAATAAAATGGCTGAAAAATCATTCTTTTCTGTTACCATATATGTTTATTAATCCTAATTTGATTATCCAACCACCAAATTGTTATTTTGCAATGGCCACTTTGAATAGACAAAGTAAAGATTTCTGTCAAAGCAAAGATACTGATTTAGGTTATTATTGTGATCAGCTTCCAATTTGACCTTATCAAATTGTTCAGCATTAGTATTAAGTAAATTGTTATGTCATCAGCAAAGATACCTATTGAAGAACTGATTGTAGTTTAATCTGAAGAACAGCTACCAATTTGATCTTAACAAAATGATCAGTCTTCCTATTAAAGACATAATTGCATTATTAGCAAAGATACCAAGTTGAAAACTGATTATAGTTTATGCAGAAGATCATGCCAATTTGAACATCAACTTGATCAGTCTTACAAGTAAGCAAATAGTTGTCATAGCAATGATACCAAGTTAAGAACTGATTGTAGGTTATTGTTGAGATCAGTTGTTAATTTGACCTTATCAAATTGATTAGTCTTACAAGTAAGTAAATATTTTGTCATCAGCAAAGATACTGAATTGAGAACTGATTGTTCATCAGATCAGCTGCCAATTTGAATTGATCAGTTTTACAATTAAGTAAATAGTTGAGTCATAGCAAAGGCACTGAGTTAAAAACTGATTGTAAGTTATTCTTAAAATCAATTGCCAATTTGATTTTTTCAAGTTGACCAGCCTTATCATAAAATAAACAGTTGTGTCATAGCAAAGTTACAGGTATGAGAACTGACTGTAAGTTATTCTTGAAATGAGTTGCCAATTTAACCTTATAAAATTGATCAGTCTTACTATTAAGTAAAAAGTTGTCATAGCAAAGATACCAACTTGAGAAATGATTGTATTTTATGCTGAAAATCAGCTACAATTTTGACCTCATCAAATTACTAGAAAGTAAATAGTTGTAAGTAAAGCAGCAAAGACATGTGTTGTTGAGAACTGATTGTAGGTTATTCATGAAATCTACCACCAATTTGACCTTATAAAAATGATCAGTATTGCTATTAAGTAAATAGTTGTATCATAGCAAAGATACTAAATTTAGAACTGACTGTAGAGTATTGTTGAGATCAGTTGTTAATTTGACCTTATCAAATTAATCAGTCTTACTAGTAAGTAAATATTTTTGTCATAAGCAAAGATACTTAATTGATTGTACATTATTCATGAGATCAGCTGCCAATTTGACCTTATCAAATTGATCAGTCTTACTATTCAGCAAATAATTGAGATATCAGCAAAAATGCTGAACTGAAAACTGATTGTAGTTTAATTTGGGGATCAGCTGTGAATTTGACCTTAACAAATTGATCAGTCTAACCAATAAGTAAACAATTGTGTCGTCCACAAAGATACCAAGTTGAAAACTGATTGCAGTTTATTTTTAGATTAGTTGCCAATTTGATTTTTTTTTTTTTTAATCATATCACCCCAAGCAAGGTGAAAACGCCACTTATGCGCAGGGGGCTATGTAAGAGTGAGAAGATTGGAAAAGAGAAAACTGGAAACTGCATCCTAAACAGGAAACAAGGGATGGGCCTCTTCACCTGTTCAATAGACGTGGGTGGAGTGTGAACAGGGCGATAGTTTAGACTATCTACTCCAATTGAAAAAAAATAAAAAATAAAAAAAAAGAGTGAAAAGATTGGAAAAGAGAAAAACCAGAAACCACAACCTGAATAGGAAATAAGGGATAAGCCACTTCACCTGTTCAATAGACGTGGGTGGAGTGTGAACCAGGTGATAGTATAGACTATCTACTCCAATTGAAAGAAAAAAAAAAGAAAAAAAAGAGTGAAAAGATTGGAAAAGAGAAAAACCGGAAACCACATCCTAAACAGGGAACAAGGGATGAGCCTCTTCACCTGTTCAATAGACATGGGTGGGGTGTGAACCGGGTGATAGTTTAGACTATCTACTCAAATTGAAAAAAAAAAAGAGTGAGAAGATTGGAGAAGAGAAAAACCGGAAACCACAATCTGAACACGAAACAAGGGATAAGCCTCTTCACCTGTTCAATAGACGTGGGTAGAGTCTGAACCGGTCGATAGTCCAGTCCATCCACTCCTATAGAAAGAAAATGATGGTGACTTGCTAAGTTTTAACTTAGTTAAAGTCCAGGCAGTGAAATTTTGGCTAGAAAAACAAAATCAAATTGATCAATGTTACTATTAAGTAAATATTTGTGATATAGCAAATTTACCAAGTTGAGAACTTATCGTAGATTATTCTTGTGATCTTTTGCAAATTTGACCAAATCAAATCAGTCTTACTCTTAAATATATATTTGTGTCATAATAAAATAAAAATATTTGTGTCATAATAAAACAGAAATATTTGTTTCATAATAAAATTACCGAGTTGAGAACTGATTGTAGCTTATTATTGAGATGAGTTTCCAATTTGATCCTATCAAATTGATCAGTCTATTAAGCAAATAGTTGTATCATAAGCAAAGATACCAAGTTGTGAACTGATTGTAGGTTATTTTTTAGATCAGCTGCCAATTTGATCTTTTCAAATTCATTCATAATGGTTGTGTCTTTAGCATAGCTATCATTTTGAGAACTGATTGTTGGTTGTTCATGAGATCAGGGACCAATTTGATCACATAAAATTGATCAATCTCACTATTAAGTAAATAGTTGTGTCATCAGCATAGATACCAAGTTGTGAACTGATGACTTCAGAAGAGTTGTTGATGAAAATTAGGAATGACGTACATACTTCTAAGAATAGAACCCTGGGGAAAATCTGCATCAATATAAGAAGATATAGAAGATTGATTGCTGAAGATAAATTCTATTTTGCAATTTGATTAAATGACTATGTTATACACTGCAGGGATTTTAAAAATTTTCAGTGGGGATTTTTAAAATTTTCTATCTCATCAAAACATTTTTCAAAGGATTTAGATCAACGTGAATTTGATCTTTTCCTTTCTTTTATAAATGGATCATATGATAATGCTGTTTAACTTTCAAAGTGAAATCTTCAATTTTAGTGTGATTTGAAACTGACATTACAACTGATCACTATCCAACATCCAATGTTCTATCCTTCAAGACCTTACAACATTTGAGTCATTGGTTATTTCTCTAAGTGTTTTATCTTAAGTATTTTTCTATGAGAGTACTTTTTTATTGAATGTCAAATCTCTCTAAATAATGCCATGAATTTGCTTGTCTTTTAAATCATTTTCTTTATTATTCCAATGTATGTAGATGTCTACAGAAATATATAAATGTTTAGTAAGATTTTAAGACATAAAGACATATTTTATGAAAGGTGATTTTCTTGAAACACTTACTGATTAATATTTTAAAATTTTATTTCAAATAGATGGTGAAGAGTTTTCCCAAAAGTTAACAGCATTGCAAATGAAATGACCAGATTCAAAATTCTATATTATTTCCCTTGGGAAAAACTACTCTTGGTGAAGATCTCTTTTAGGAGGGACCACTCCTCATAAACAGAAACAGATTAAATGTCAAATATTTCCTTTGTATTCTAAATTCCTGTTTTTTATTATTATTATTTCTTAATAATGTTTTTTCCATTTTTCCTATTCTTTCACATTCAATAATTTTATTGGCAATTTTCTAACATTTCCTCAATAAACATCTTCATAAGGCCAAACTACTAAAAATTCAATAAAATATTTGAATGCATAAAATATTTAAATTTTTAAAAATTACTGAGTAGTTAGTAAATTATTTAAATGTTGTATCTGTCATTTAATTTTACTACAGTAGCTTCCTTTTTACATAAATCTTGTAAGCATCATATTATCAACAGGTGTGTCAACACTTCATAAAAACTCCCACATCAATGTTTAAAAAGTGCTTTTCTGTGATATATTAAACAAATATATTGTTTGTTTTTTTAATTTAGATTAATTAAACTTAAAATCAGATAATATTTCTTAAATACTGTATAGAAAAGTATGTTTATTTTTTAATATTTTTAATATTGAGAATTACTTTGTGTTGACAGATTCGTCAGTATGGATCATTTTAGTGATTATACTGAAAATAAAAAAATATAATTTCAATCAATTCAAATTTAGTTTTAAACAAAGTATTTGGCTTATTGGAAATATTAAATTTAATCTATTAGTTTGAAATTAAAACAAAAATAAAATCCACGTGAAAGTTTTCATATTTAAAATGTGTTTTAACTCTTATATATATATATATTTATATATATTTATATGTAAAAATATACTTAGTTTTAATCCGAGCTTAAGGACAGTATGGTTAAATAAAATAAAGACAAGAGAAAAACTGTATTTTAAATCGCCTACACGTTTTGTCCGTGATGGACTTTTTCAAGGCAGAAAGACGAAATGAGCTTTATTCTAAATTACGTATCTATAAACAAAATTAGTGTTGGTAACCACAAATACGCTCAGAAATCATTTCAAAAAATTAACGGAATATTAAAAAATTAACTGAAATATTCTGTTAATTTTTTGAAATGATTTCTGAGCGTATTTGTGGTTACCAACACTAATTTTGTTTATAGATAATTAGTAATTTAGAATAAAGTCCATTTCGTCTTTCTGCCTTGAAAAAGTCCATCACGGACGAAACGCGTAGGCAACTTCAAATACAGTTTTCCTCTTGTCTTTATTTTAGTTAACCATATATATATATATTTATGAATACAAGAGCAGTACTAGATTGGCAACAAGGTCTCATCATTTTACAGTTAAATTGGCTACATGAATGATCCATTTTTATAAATACTCTATGGTACCTAGACAGATCTGTTTTACTGTATCACAGCTCAACACTATGGTTAGACATCCAATTGCTTTTAACCCAGGATTGAAACCTGACCAAATTGGTGTCAGTTGGCGATTCTATCTCTGAGCTATGGGCGCTCGATATATATATATATTCTGTGTATTAAGCAATAAATGTTCTTTAAAGTAACTATTAACACAAGACATTTCGAGTAAATTTTATTGATTGACATTTTCAGATTATGAATGATCCTTCACAGACAAACAGGAAATTTCATTAGAAAATATCTGCAGATCATTTTGGAAGAAAAATTAAAAGAAATATAGTCCAGGCTTTGAGATATATATATATATATATATATATATATATATATATATATATATAAGTGGTTTAAACTAATGGATATATATTTGACAGTTTATATAAGAAGGGCTCAATGCAGAAATAGAGCATTTATAGAGATATAATTATAATTATTGTTATAATAATAGCATACTGTGACTCAAATGCTATCAAGTTTCAGTGTTCAATGCCTGATGATGGCACATTGAACACTGAAACATTATAACTTTTAAGTTACAGGATCCTATTATTATAACGTTAACAATACCTATATATATATATATATATATATATATATATAGATAGATAGATAGATAGATAGATAGATAGATAGATAGATAGATAGATATTGTTATTATAACAGGATACTGCAATATATAGATATATTCATCCATGTTGCTTATATTTTAAAACAGTGCAAATTATGTCTACCAACATTAACAATTATGAGACATAATAAAAAAATGCATCCATCTTTCTAGGAAGGATCACCATTTGATCCAAAATACACTGTCACCAAGCGAGATTGGATGGTTGCTCCTCAGATAAAGCAGAAATTTGGATTAAGTCTAGTCAAAAAGGAATAGATTATTTTAAATAATATTAAATTTGTGGATATGAATTCTTTATTTATCAAAAAGATTTTTACATTTTTCAAATCTTTTCACTTCAAACAAATCAATAAAGAGAGTAGGACTCAAGAGATTTCTGAGTGTTAGAGAATATGAGTAAAATATACAATCTAAGAGAGACAATAAAAGAACAAGAATTAAAAAGACAGAAGATAACAATTGAGATTGTATTTGAATTTTTGAAGATCAAAGTTGAGTGGGAATCAAGAATGATGAGACCTTGTTGCCTATCTAGTACTGTTATTGTATTCATAAAGTCTATGTACTATAGAGGAAAGTTCATCAGAACAATTATCATGAAAGTATTTATAGAAAAGGATCAATCATCTGGCCAATTTAATTGTAAAATGATGAGACCTTGTTGCCAATCATGTACTACTCTTAAATTCAGAGTCTAGGTACCATAGAGGAATGTTCATTATAACAATAATCATGAAAGTACTTACAGAAAATGGTCAATCATCTAGCCAATTTAATTGTAAAAGGATGAGACCTTGTTTACAATCTAGTATTGCATTTAAATTCATACAGTCTAGGTTCCCTTTTGACTGGGTAGAAAATCTTCTTGCAGTAAGTTACCATTATTTTCTTCAATAGACTGAAAATAATATAATGAAGCTCCCTAAATGATACAACTATTTTGCAAACTTTTTAAAATTTATATGAAATATCACATAAGGAAGAAAGAGAATGAAAAGAAAAACTGATATAATGTTATAAGAATGTATATTATATTTTGTGGAATATTATTTATACTTCATATGCTATTTTTTTAATTCTATTGAAGTTTTAAAAAGTGTAAAAAATAAAAAATAAGAAATGTGTGGTAGCAATAAAATAATTCCTTGAAAATTTTATAAAAATTTATTTCAAATGTGAATAAATCAAAAGTTTAGGTTCACTTCCTGGATTTTGAAGAATTGCCTAAAAACTGAAGATTGTATGCATTTTCAAACCTAATTTGCAAATTCACTTTGAGTTAGAGAGACTTTTCTTCCTGAAAGGTTTTAACATATATTCAATAATAATGAAATTAAGCTATCAATGTATAAAGTTTCCCTAAAATGTTACCCATTTTTTGCTTAATCTACCTTGCTAGCAGTCAGAGAAGTGGCGGATTTCAAATTTTAGATATACCTTCCTATAAAAAAATTAGATGCTATGCACAAATATATTAAATAGATTTAGCATTCTTATTAAAGGTTAATTAAGCCAAAAAATGTATGAAACTTAGTAATTATTAAATCCTGAGGGTGGTTTCACATTTTGGGGCTATAGTGTATATTATCAAGATTTAATGGAATAAATAATGGCAGCTGTTCATAAAAACATTTATGTTGTGACATTTAAGAAAAATTGCTTTTAATGATCTTAAGACACTTTAGAAAAACAATTACTAAATGTAAATATTTAGACATTTGATAACAGGTTAAGGACCACCATTTGAATCAACATGCTCTGTTACCAAGCAAGATCAGATGGTAGCTCCTGAGATAAAGCAGAAATTTTGGAATATGTCTAGTAATAAAGGAAGAGATTATTTTTTATTTTTTCAACTTTTTTTTACTCCAAGCAAATCAATAAAGCCAGTAAAACACAAGAGATGTTAGAGAAAATGAGTAAAATATACGATTTAGGAGAGACAACAAAAGAACAAGAATTAAAAAGACAGAAGTTAACAATTGAGTCAATTTAACTATAAAATGATGAGACTTAGTTGACAATTTAGTATTGCACTTAAATTCATAAAGTCTAGGGACTATTGAGGAAAATTCATCAGATAATTATCATGGAAGTATTTATAGAAAAGACATAGGAAGGCTATGTTGCAGTGGTGGGAAAGGGACTGAAGCTGAGATGTGAGGCCAGGACCAATAACATTGCAGTTTCTTCTTTGGATTTTATGAAGGATCACTAAACATATAATACACAGCAAAATTCAAAGCACAGAAAAATGGAAGACTAATAGATGGATTTATATAAGAGTTTTTCTCTCTGTGTCAGTCAGTTATGTATCATATGTAATACATTCTTGGGTGATCATGTCTTTTTTGAGATGTGGCTGACTGGGTAGAAAATCTTCCTACTGTCGGTTATTATTATTTTCTGTGGTAGACTGGTTGTCAACTAAGCCTGTAGAACACAATTTGTCCTGCTATTTAACCCATAGCTTGAGGAAGAAGGAATGAATTAATACTTTTCTAACAATATTTGCACACAAGTGAATGTAATGAATTCAACTGGAATTTGAACTCAGCTCTCTGATTTCTTGTTCTGAGCTGATACCCATTGCACCGCAACACAAATCAATGAATTTATATCCTGACACAGTTATTACCTGTATTTTGATCTTAAGTTTTAACTCTTACCTGTATAAGGTTAATATTTCCCATTTAAGGAAGTGTCTTGGCAAGAAAAGAGATTGTGTGGACAATAATTATTTGTTTTATAAAATAAGTAATGTTTTCACTATTAAGTCACATCTTTATGGATCTATATCTCAGTGTATTAAGTGCTTTGACAAAGAGGGAAATTATATCAGAAGATATTCATTATGTGTAAAATGTTTTTTCACAATTAGGGTATAAAAGTACTGACCTACCAATTTATATTTCAAGAAAAATTAAAAGCCATTTGGTAAATGTCATTGAAACATGGGAAACTGGAAATAATATTTTGAGGCTTACTAAATGATACAACTGTTTTGCAAACTTTTTTTTACATTTATATATGAAATATAACATAAGGATGAAAGAGAATGAAAAGAAAAATGTTACAAGAAATTATATTATATTTTGTAGAATATTATTTATATTTCATGTGCTATTTTTTAAATTCTATTGAAGTTTTAAAAAGGGTAAAAAATAAAAAACAAAAAACTAGTGACAGCAATAAAATACCTCCTTGAAAATTTTAAAACTTTATAAAAAATTATTTCAAATGTGAATAGACAAAATGTTTAGGTTTACTTCCTGGGTTTTGAAGAATTGTCTAAAAATTGAAGATTGTATGAATTTTCAAAACTAATTTGCAAATTCACTTTGGGTTAGAAATACTTTTTCTTCCTGAAAGGTTTTAACATATATTCAATAATAATGAAATTAAACTATCAATGTATAAAGTTTCCCTAAAATTTTATTCTTTTTGTGCTTAATCTACCTTTATAATCCTTGTTAAAAGAGTTAATTAAGCCAAAAAATGTATGAAAATTAGTAATTAATCAATCCTGAGGGTGGTTTCACATTTTTGGGCTTTCGTATATATTATCAAGGATTTCAGGGAATAAATAATGGCAGCTGTTTATAAAAACCTTTATGCTGTGACATTTAAGAAAAATTGCTTTTAATGATCTTAAGACACTTTAGAAAAACAATTACTTCATATAAATAATTAGATAATTGATAACAGGTTAAGGACCACCTTTTGGTTCAACGTGCTCTGTTACTAAGCAAGATCAGATGGTAGCTCCTGAGATAAAGCAGAAATTTTGGATTAGGTCTAGTAATGAAGGAAAAGATTATTTTTTATAATACTAAATCAGTGGATATAAATTCGGTATCTGCTAAAAACATTTTTACGTTTCCTAATCATTTCATCAAAAACAAATCAATAAAGTCACTAGGATATAAAAGGTTGCTGACGGTTAAAGAATATGAGAAAAATATACTATTTAAGAGAGATGGTCAAAGAAAAGGATTCAAAAGACAGAAAATAACAACTGACATTGCATTTATATTTTTTTAGCTCAAAGTTAAGTGGGAATCAAGAACCAAAAACAGAGTTCCATAAACAAGAAGTGCGATAGTAGAAATTTTTAGCAAAACACTCAGTTATATCTATCCAGTTCAATAGAAAATAATGAAATCCTGCTGCCAATCTAGTACTGCTCTTGAATTCATTAAGTCTAGGTACCATAAAGGAAAGTTCAGTAGAACAATTATCATGAAATTATTTATAGAAAAGGTCAATCATCTGGCTAATTGAAATGTAAAATGATGAGACATTGTTGCCAAACTTGTACTGCTCTTGAATTCATAAAGCCTAGGTATCATAGACGAAGGTTCATCAGAAAGATTTTCATGAAAGTATTTATAGAACAGGATTAATCATCTAGCCAATTTAACTGTAAAATGATGAGACATTGTTGACAATCTAGTACTGCTCTTGAATTCATAAAGTCTAGGTATCATAGACGAAGGTTCATCAGAACAATTATCATGAAAGTATTTATAGAAAAGGATCAATCATCTGGCCAATTTAACTGTAAAATGATGAGACCTTGCTGCCAATCTAGTACTGCTCTTGAATTCATAAAGTCTAGGTACCATAGAACAAGTTTCATCAGTACAATTATCATGAAAGTATTTATAGAAAAGGATCAATCATCTGGACAATTAAACTGTAAAATGATGAGAGTTGTTGCCAATCTAGTTCTACTCTTGAATTCATAAAGTCTAGGTACCATAGAGGAAAGTTCATCAGAACAATTAACATGACAGTATTTATAGAAAAGGATAAATCATCTGGCCAATTTAACTGTAGAATGATGAGGCACTGTTGCCAATCTAGTACTGCTCTTGAATTCATAAAGTCTAGGTACCATAGAGCAAATTTCATCGGTACAATTAATATGAAAGTATTTATAGAAAAGGATCAATCATCTGGCCAATTTAACTGTAGAATGATGAGACCTTGTTGCCAATCTAGTACTGCTCTTGAATTCATAAAGTCTAGGTGCCATAGAGGACAGTTCATCAGAACAATTATCATTTAAGTATTTATAGAAAAGGATCAATCATCTGGCCAATATAACTGTAAAATGAAGAGAGTTGTTGCCAATCTAGTACTGCTCTTGTATTCATAAAGTCTAGGTACCATAGAGGAAAGTTCATCAGAACAATTATCATTTAAGTATTTATAGAACAGGATCAATCATCTGGCCAATATAACTGTAAAATGAAGAGAGTTGTTGCCAATCTAGTACTGCTCTTGTATTCATAAAGTCTATGTACCATAGGGGAAAGTTCATCAGAACAATTATCATGAAAGTATTTATAGAAAAGGATCAATCATCTGGCCAATATAACTGTAAAATGAAGAGAGTTGTTGCCAATCTAGTTCTACTCTTGAATTCATAAAGTCTAGGTACCATATAGGAAAGTTCATCATAACAATTAACATAGCAGTATTTATAGAAAAGGATAAATCATCTGGCCAATTAAACTGTAAAATGATGAGACCTTGTTGCTAATCTAGTACTGCTCTTGAATTCATAAAGTCTAGGTGCCATTGAGGAAAGTTCATCAGAACAATTATCATGAGAATATTTATAGAAAAGGATCAATCATCTAGCCAATTTAACTGTAAAACTATGTGACATTGTTGTCAATCTAGTACTACTCTTGAATTCATAAAGTCTAGGTGCCATAGAGGAAATTCATCAGAACAATTATCATGGAAGTATTTATAGAAAAGGTTCAATCATCTAGCCAATTTAACTGTAAAAAGATGAGATCTTGTTGCCAATCTAGTACTGCTCTTGAATTCATAAAGTCTAGGTACGATAAAGGAAAATTTATCGGAACAATTATCAACAAATTATTCATAGAATAGGATCAATCATCTAACAAATGTAACTGTGAGATGATGTTACCTTGTTGCAACTCTCGTAATGATTATGAATTCATAAAGTCTAGGTGCCATAGAGGAAAGTTCATCAGAACAATTATCATGAAAATATTTAAAGAAAAGGATCAATCATCTGGCCAATTTAACTGTAAAATGATGTGACCTTGTTGCCAATCTAGAACTACTCTTGAATTCATAAAGTCTAGGGGCCATAGAGGAAAGTTCATCAGAACAATTATCATTTAAGTATTTATAGAAAAGGATCAATCATCTAGCCAATTTAATTCTAAAATGATGAGATCTTGTTGCCAATCTAGTACTGCTCTTGAATTCATAAAGTCTAGGTACCATAGAGCAAGTTTCATCAGTACAATTATCATGAAAGTATTTATAGAAAAGGATCAATCATCTGGCCAATTTACCTGTAAAATGATGAGAGTTGTTGCCAATCTAGTTCTACTCTTGAATTCATAAAGTCTAGGTACCATAGAGGAAAGTTCATTAGAACAATTAACATAACAGTATTTATAGAAAAGAATAAATCATCTGGCTAATTTAACTGTAAAATGATGAGACCTAGTTGCCAATCTAGTACTGCTCTTGAATTCATAAAGTCTAGGTACCATAAATGAAATTCATCAGAACAATTATCATGAAAGTATTAATAGAAAAGGATCAATCATCTAGCCAAGATGCAATACTAGATTGGCAACAAGACCTCATCATTTTACATTTAAATTGGCCAGATGATTGATTCTTTTCTATAAATATTTTACTTGTTGCCAATCTAGTACTGGTCTTGAATTCATAAAGTCTAGGTACCATAGAGGAAAGTTCATCAGAACAATTATCATTTAAGTATTTATAGAAAAGGATAAATCATCTGGCCAATTTAACTGTAAAATGATGAGACCTTGTTGCCAATCTAGTACTGCTCTTGAATTCATAAAGTCTAGGTATCATAAAGGAAAGATCATCAGAGCAATTATCATGAAAGTATTTATAGAAAAGGATCAATCATCTAGCCATGATGCAATACTAGATTGGCAACAAGACCTCATTAATTTACATTGACATTGGCTATATGATTGATTCTTTTCTATAAATACTTTACTAGTTGCCAATCTAGTACTGCTCTTGAATTCATAAAGTCTAGGTGCCATAGAGGAATGTTCATCAGAACAATTATCATTTAAGTATTTATAGAAAAGGATCAATCATCTAGCCAATTTAACTGTAAAATGATGATACCTTGTTGCCAATCTAGTACTGCTCTTGAATTCATAAAGTCTAGGTACCATATAGGAAAGTTCATCAGAACAATTATCATTTAATTATTAATAGAAAAGGATCAATCATCTAGCCAATTTAACTGTAAAATGATGAGAGTTGTTGCCAATCTAGTACTACTCTTGAATTCATAAAGTCTAGGTGCCATAGAGGAATGTTCATCAGAACAATTATCATTTAAGTATTTATAGAAAAGGATCAATCATCTAGCCAATTTAACTGTAAAATGATGAGAGTTGTTGCCAATCTAGTTCTACTCTTGAATTCATAAAGTCTAGGTGCCATAGAGGAATGTTCATCAGAACAATTATCATTTAAGTATTTATAGAAAAGGATCAATCATCTAGCCAATTTAACTGTAAAATGATGATACCTTGTTGCCAATCTAGTACTGCTCTTGAATTCATAAAGTCTAGGTACCATATAGGAAAGTTCATCACAACAATTATCATTTAATTATTAATAGAAAAGGATCAATCATCTAGCCAATTTAACTGTAAAATGATGAGATCTTGTTGCCAATCTAGTACTGCTCTTGAATTCATAAAGTCTAGGTACCATAGAGCAAGTTTCATCAGTACAATTATCATGAAAGTATTTATCGGACAGGATCAATCATCTAGCCAATTTAACAGTAAAATGATGAGACCTTGTTGCCAATCTAATACTACTCTTGAATTCATAAAGTCTAGGTACCATAGAGCAAGTTTCATCAGTACAATTATCATGAAAGTATTTATAGGACAGGATCAATCATCTAGCCAATTTAACTGTAAAACGATGTGACCTTGATGCCAATCTAATACTACTATTGAATTCATAAAGTCTAGGTACCATAGAGGAAAGTTCATTAGAACAATTAACATAACAGTATTTATAGAAAAGAATAAATAATCTGGCCAATTTAACTGTAAAATGATGAGACCTAGTTGCCAATCTAGTACTGCTCTGGAATTCATAAAGTCTAGGTACCATAAAGGAAAGTTCATCAGAACAATTATCATTTAAGTATTTATAGAAATGGATCAATCATCTAGCCAATTTAACTGTAAAATGATGAGATCCTGTTGCCAATCTAGTACGCTCATGAATTCATAAAGTCTAGGTGCCATAGAGGAAAGTTCATCAGAACAATTATCATGAAATATTTATAGAACAGGATCAATCATCTGGACAATTTTCTTGTAAAATGATGAGACCTTATTGCCAATCTAATACTGCTCTTGAATTCATAAAGTCTAGGTGCCATAGAGGAAAGTTCATCAGAACAATTATCATGAAAATATTTATAGAAAAGGATCAATCATCTGGACAATTTTCCTGTAAAATGATGAGAGTTGTTGCCAATCTAGTTCGACTCTTGAATTCATAAAGTCTACGTACCATAAAGGAAAGTTCATCAGAACAATTATCATGAAAGTATTTATAGAAAAGGATCAATCATTTGGCCAATTTAAATGTTAAATGATGAGACCTTGTTGCTAATCTAGTACTGCTCTTGAATTCATAAAGTCTAGGTGCCATAGAGGAAAGTTCATCAGAACAATTATCATGAAAATATTTATAGAAAAGGATCAATCATCTGGCCAATTTAACTGTAGAATGATGAGACCTTGTTGCCAATCTAGTACTGCTCTTGAATTCATAAATTCTAGGTGCCATAGAGGACAGTTCATCAGAACAATTATCATTTAAGTATTTATAGAAAAGGATCAATCATCTGGCCAATATAACTGTAAAATGAAGAGAGTTGTTGCCAATCTAGTACTGCTCTTGTATTCATAAAGTCTAGGTACCATAGAGGAAAGTTCATCAGAACAATTATCATTTAAGTATTTATAGAAAAGGATCAATCATCTGGCCAATATAACTGTAAAATGAAGAGAGTTGTTGCCAATCTAGTACTGCTCTTGTATTCATAAAGTCTATGTACCATAGGGGAAAGTTCATCAGAACAATTATCATGAAAGTATTTATAGAAAAGGATCAATCATCTGGCCAATATAACTGTAAAATGAAGAGAGTTGTTGCCAATCTAGTTCTACTCTTGAATTCATAAAGTCTAGGTACCATATAGGAAAGTTCATCAGAACAATTAACATAGCAGTATTTATAGAAAAGGATAAATCATCTGGCCAATTAAACTGTAAAATGATGAGACCTTGTTGCTAATCTAGTACTGCTCTTGAATTCATAAAGTCTAGGTGCCATTGAGGAAAGTTCATCAGAACAATTATCATGAGAATATTTATAGAAATGGATCAATCATCTAGCCAATTTAACTGCAAAACTATGTGACATTGTTGTCAATCTAGTACTACTCTTGAATTCATAAAGTCTAGGTGCCATAGAGGAAATTCATCAGAACAATTATCATGGAAGTATTTATAGAAAAGGTTCAATCATCTAGCCAATTTAACTGTAAAAAGATGAGATCTTGTTGCCAATCTAGTACTGCTCTTGAATTCATAAAGTCTAGGTACGATAAAGGAAAATTTATCGGAACAATTATCAACAAATTATTCATAGAATAGGATCAATCATCTAACAAATGTAACTGTGAGATGATGTTACCTTGTTGCAACTCTCGTAATGATTATGAATTCATAAAGTCTAGGTGCCATAGAGGAAAGTTCATCAGAACAATTATCATGAAAATATTTAAAGAAAAGGATCAATCATCTGGCCAATTTAACTGTAAAATGATGTGACCTTGTTGCCAATCTAGAACTACTCTTGAATTCATAAAGTCTAGGTGCCATAGAGGAAAGTTCATCAGAACAATTATCATTTAAGTATTTATAGAAAAGGATCAATCATCTAGCCAATTTAATTCTAAAATGATGAGATCTTGTTGCCAATCTAGTACTGCTCTTGAATTCATAAAGTCTAGGTACCATAGAGCAAGTTTCATCAGTACAATTATCATGAAAGTATTTATAGAAAAGGATCAATCATCTGGCCAATTTACCTGTAAAATGATGAGAGTTGTTGCCAATCTAGTTCTACTCTTGAATTCATAAAGTCTAGGTACCATAGAGGAAAGTTCATTAGAACAATTAACATAACAGTATTTATAGAAAAGAATAAATCATCTGGCTAATTTAACTGTAAAATGATGAGACCTAGTTGCCAATCTAGTACTGCTCTTGAATTCATAAAGTCTAGGTACCATAAATGAAATTCATCAGAACAATTATCATGAAAGTATTAATAGAAAAGGATCAATCATCTAGCCAAGATGCAATACTAGATTGGCAACAAGACCTCATCATTTTACATTTAAATTGGCCAGATGATTGATTCTTTTCTATAAATACTTTACTTGTTGCCAATCTAGTACTGGTCTTGAATTCATAAAGTCTAGGTACCATAGAGGAAAGTTCATCAGAACAATTATCATGAAAGTATTTATAGTAAATGATCAATCATCTAGCTAATTTTACTATAAAATGATGGGACCTTATTCCCAATATAGTACTGCTCTGGAATTTATAAAGTCTAGGTACCATAGGGGAAAGTTCATCAGAACAATTATCATGAAAGTATTTATAGAAAAGGATCAATCATCTGGCCAATTTAACTGTAAAATGAAGAGAGTTGTTGCCAATCTAGTTCTACTCTTGAATTCATAAAGTCTAGGTACCATATAGGAAAGTTCATCAGAACAATTAACATAACAGTATTTATAGAAAAGGATAAATCATCTGGCCAATTTAACTGTAAAATGATGAGACCTTGTTGCCAATCTAGTACTGCTCTTGAATTCATAAAGTCTAGGTATCATAAAGGAAAGATCATCAGAGCAATTATCATGAAAGTATTTATAGAAAAGGATCAATCATCTAGCCATGATGCAATACTAGATTGGCAACAAGACCTCATTAATTTACATTGACATTGGCTATATGATTGATTCTTTTCTATAAATACTTTACTAGTTGCCAATCTAGTACTGCTCTTGAATTCATAAAGTCTAGGTGCCATAGAGGAATGTTCATCAGAACAATTATCATTTAAGTATTTATAGAAAAGGATCAATCATCTAGCCAATTTAACTGTAAAATGATGATACCTTGTTGCCAATCTAGTACTGCTCTTGAATTCATAAAGTCTAGGTACCATATAGGAAAGTTCATCAGAACAATTATCATTTAATTATTAATAGAAAAGGATCAATCATCTAGCCAATTTAACTGTAAAATGATGAGAGTTGTTGCCAATCTAGTACTACTCTTGAATTCATAAAGTCTAGGTGCCATAGAGGAATGTTCATCAGAACAATTATCATTTAAGTATTTATAGAAAAGGATCAATCATCTAGCCAATTTAACTGTAAAATGATGAGAGTTGTTGCCAATGTAGTTCTACTCTTGAATTCATAAAGTCTAGGTGCCATAGAGGAATGTTCATCAGAACAATTATCATTTAAGTATTTATAGAAAAGGATCAATCATCTAGCCAATTTAACTGTAAAATGATGATACCTTGTTGCCAATCTAGTACTGCTCTTGAATTCATAAAGTCTAGGTACCATATAGGAAAGTTCATCACAACAATTATCATTTAATTATTAATAGAAAAGGATCAATCATCTAGCCAATTTAACTGTAAAATGATGAGATCTTGTTGCCAATCTAGTACTGCTCTTGAATTCATAAAGTCTAGGTGCCATAAATGAAATTCATCAGAACAATTATCATGAAAGTATTAATAGAAAAGGATCAATCATCTAGCCAAGATGCAATACTAGATTGGCAACAAGACCTCATCATTTTACATTTAAATTGGCCAGATGATTGATTCTTTTCTATAAATACTTTACTTGTTGCCAATCTAGTACTGGTCTTGAATTCATAAAGTCTAGGTACCATAGAGGAAAGTTCATCAGAACAATTATCATGAAAGTATTTATAGTAAATGATCAATCATCTAGCTAATTTTACTATAAAATGATGGGACCTTATTCCCAATATAGTACTGCTCTGGAATTTATAAAGTCTAGGTACCATAGGGGAAAGTTCATCAGAACAATTATCATGAAAGTATTTATAGAAAAGGATCAATCATCTGGCCAATTTAACTGTAAAATGAAGAGAGTTGTTGCCAATCTAGTTCTACTCTTGAATTCATAAAGTCTAGGTACCATATAGGAAAGTTCATCAGAACAATTAACATAACAGTATTTATAGAAAAGGATAAATCATCTGGCCAATTTAACTGTAAAATGATGAGACCTTGTTGCCAATCTAGTACTGCTCTTGAATTCATAAAGTCTAGGTATCATAAAGGAAAGATCATCAGAGCAATTATCATGAAAGTATTTATAGAAAAGGATCAATCATCTAGCCATGATGCAATACTAGATTGGCAACAAGACCTCATTAATTTACATTGACATTGGCTATATGATTGATTCTTTTCTATAAATACTTTACTAGTTGCCAATCTAGTACTGCTCTTGAATTCATAAAGTCTAGGTGCCATAGAGGAATGTTCATCAGAACAATTATCATTTAAGTATTTATAGAAAAGGATCAATCATCTAGCCAATTTAACTGTAAAATGATGATACCTTGTTGCCAATCTAGTACTGCTCTTGAATTCATAAAGTCTAGGTACCATATAGGAAAGTTCATCAGAACAATTATCATTTAATTATTAATAGAAAAGGATCAATCATCTAGCCAATTTAACTGTAAAATGATGAGAGTTGTTGCCAATCTAGTACTACTCTTGAATTCATAAAGTCTAGGTGCCATAGAGGAATGTTCATCAGAACAATTATCATTTAAGTATTTATAGAAAAGGATCAATCATCTAGCCAATTTAACTGTAAAATGATGAGAGTTGTTGCCAATGTAGTTCTACTCTTGAATTCATAAAGTCTAGGTGCCATAGAGGAATGTTCATCAGAACAATTATCATTTAAGTATTTATAGAAAAGGATCAATCATCTAGCCAATTTAACTGTAAAATGATGATACCTTGTTGCCAATCTAGTACTGCTCTTGAATTCATAAAGTCTAGGTACCATATAGGAAAGTTCATCACAACAATTATCATTTAATTATTAATAGAAAAGGATCAATCATCTAGCCAATTTAACTGTAAAATGATGAGATCTTGTTGCCAATCTAGTACTGCTCTTGAATTCATAAAGTCTAGGTGCCATAGAGGAAAGTTCATCAGAACAATTATCATGAAAATATTTATAGAAAAGGATCAATCATCTAGCCAATTTAACTGTAAAATGATGAGACATTGTTGACAATCTAGTACTGCTCTTGAATTCATAAAGTCTAGGTACCATAGAGCAAGTTTCATCAGTACAATTATCATGAAAGTATTTATCGGACAGGATCAATCATCTAGCCAATTTAACAGTAAAATGATGAGACCTTGTTGCCAATCTAATACTACTCTTGAATTCATAAAGTCTAGGTACCATAGAGCAAGTTTCATCAGTACAATTATCATGAAAGTATTTATAGGACAGGATCAATCATCTAGCCAATTTAACTGTAAAACGATGTGACCTTGATGCCAATCTAATACTACTATTGAATTCATAAAGTCTAGGTACCATAGAGGAAAGTTCATTAGAACAATTAACATAACAATATTTATAGAAAAGAATAAATAATCTGGCCAATTTAACTGTAAAATGATGAGACCTAGTTGCCAATCTAGTACTGCTCTGGAATTCATAAAGTCTAGGTACCACAAAGGAAAGTTCATCAGAACAATTATCATTTAAGTATTTATAGAAAAGGATCAATCATCTAGCCAATTTAACTGTAAAATGATGAGATCCTGTTGCCAATCTAGTACGCTCATGAATTCATAAAGTCTAGGTGCCATCGAGGAAAGTTCATCAGAACAATTATCATGAAATATTTATAGAACAGGATCAATCATCTGGACAATTTTCTTGTAAAATGATGAGACCTTATTGCCAATCTAATACTGCTCTTGAATTCATAAAGTCTAGGTGCCATAGAGGAAAGTTCATCAGAACAATTATCATGAAAATATTTATAGAAAAGGATCAATCATCTGGACAATTTTCCTGTAAAATGATGAGAGTTGTTGCCAATCTAGTTCGACTCTTGAATTCATAAAGTCTACGTACCATAGAGGAAAGTTCATTAGAACAATTAACATGAAATAATTTATAGAAAATTACAAATCTTCTTGCCAATTTAACTGTAAAATGATGTGACCTTGTTGCCAGTCTAGTACAGCTCTTGAATTAAAAAAATCTAGGTACCCTAGATGAAAGTTCATCAGAACAATAATCATGAATGTATTTATAGAAAAGGACTAATCATCTAGCCAATATAACTGTAAAATGATGAGACCTTGTTGCCAATCTAGTACTACTCTTGAATTCATAAAGTCTAGTCACCATAGATGAAAGTTTATCAGAACAATTAAAATGAAATAATTTATAGAAAAGGATAAATCCTCTTGCCAATTTAACTGTAAAATGATGAGACCTTGTTGCCAATCTAGTACTACTCTTGAATTCATAAAGTCTAGGTAGCACAGAGAAAGTTCACCAGAACAATTGTCATGAAATTATTTATAGAAAAAGATCAATCATCTGGCCAATTGAACTGTAAACTGATGAGACTTTGTTGCTAATCTAGTACTGCCCTTGAATTCAAAAAATCTAGGTACCATAGTGGAAAGTTCATCATAACAATTATCATGAAAGTATTTATAGAAAAGGAGCAATCAGCTGGCCAATTTAACTGTAAAATGATGAGACTCTGTTGCCAATCTAGTACTGGTCTTGAATTCATAAAGTCTAGGTACCATAGAGCAAACTTCATTGGTACAATTAATATGAAAGTATTTATAGAACAGGATCAATCATCTAGCCAATTAAACTGTAAAATGATGAGAACTTTTTACCAATCTGGTACTGCTCTTGAATTGATAAAGTCTTGGTGCCATAGAGGAAAGTCCATCAGAACAATTATCATGACATATTTACAGAAAAGCTTAATCATCTGGCCAATTGAACTGTAAACTGATGAGACTTTGTTGCTAATCTAGTACTGCCCTTGAATTCAAAAAATCTAGGTACCATAGAGGAAAGTTCATCAGAACAATTATCATGAAAGTATTTATAGAAAAATATCAATCATCTAGCTAATTTAACTGTAAAATGATGAGACCTTGTTACCAATCTAGTACTGCTCTTGAATTCATAAAGTCTAGGTACCATAAAGGAAAGTTCATCAGAACAATTATCATGAAAGTATTTATAGAAAAGGAGCAATCATCTGGCAAATTTAACTGTAAGATTGTGGGACCTTGTTGCCAATCTAGTACTACACTTGAATTCATAAAGTCTAGGTACCATAGAGGAAAGTTCATCAGAACAATTATCATGAAAGTATTTATAGAAAAGGATCAATCATCTGGCCAATTTAACTTTAACATGGTGGGACCTTTTTGACAATCTAGTACTGCTCTTGAATTCATAAAATCTAGGTACCATAGAGGAAAGTTCATCAGAACAATTATCATGAAAGTATTTATAGAAAAGGATCAATCATCTTGCCAATTTAATTGTAAAATGGTGGGACTTTTTGACAATCTAGTACTGCTCTTGAATTCATAAAGTTTAGGTACCATAGAGGAAAGTTCATCAGAACAATTATCATGAAAGTATTTCTAGAAAAGGATGAAACATCTGGCCAATTTAACTGTAAAATTGTGGGACCTTTTTGACAATCTAGTACTGCTCTTGAAATCATAAAATCTAGGTACCATAGAGGAAAGTAAAATGATGAGACCTTGTTGCCAATGAAGTACTGCTCTTGAATTCATAAAGTCTAGGTACGATAAAGGAAAATTTATCAGAACAATTATCAACAAATTATTCATAGAATAGGATCAATCATCTAACAAATGTAACTGTGAGATGATGTTACCTTGTTGCAACTCTAGTTCATTATGAATTCATAAATCTTGGTACCATAGAGGAAAGTTCATCAGAATAATTATCATGAAGTTATTTATAGAAAAGGATCAATCATCTAGCCAATTTGATTCTAAAATGATGAGATCTTGTTGCCAATCTAGTACTGCTTTTGCATTCATAAAGTCTAGGTACCATAGAGCAAGTTTCATCAGTACAATTATCATGAAAGTATTTATAGAAAAGGATCAATCATCTAGCCAATTTAACTGCAAACTGATGAGACCTTGTTGCCAATCTAGTACTGCTCTTGAATTCATAAAATCTACGTACCATAGAGTAACATTCATCAGAACAATTATCATGAACGTATTTATAGAAAGGATCAATCATCTGACCAATTTAACTGTTAAATGATGAGTACTTATTGCCAATCTAGTATTTATGGAAAAGTATCAATCATCTGTCCAATTTAACTGTAAAATGATGAGGCATTGTTGCCAATCTAGTATTCTTCTTGAATTCATAAAGTCTAGGCACCATAGTTGAAAGTTCATCAGAACAATTATCATGAAAGTATTTATAGAAAAGGATGAATCATCTGGCAAATTTAACTGTAAGATTGTGGGACCTTGTTGCCAATCTAGTACTACTCTTGAATTCATAAAGTCTAGGTACCATAGAGGAAAGTTCATCAGAACAATTATCATGAAAGTATTTATAGAAAAGGATCAATCATCTGGCCAATTTAACTTTAACATGGTGGGACCTTTTTGACAATCTAGTACTGCTCTTGAATTCATAAAGTCTATGTACCGTAGAGGAAAGTTCATCTGAACAATTATCATGAATGTATTTATAGAAAAGAATAAATCATCTAGCCAATTTAACCATAAAATGATTAGACTTAATTGACAATTTAGTAATGTACTTAAATTCATTCTAGGTACCATTGAGGAAAGTTCATTAGACAATTTATCATGAAAGTATTTATAGAAAAGGCATCGGGAAGCTATGTTTCAGTAGTGGGAAAGGACTGAAGCTGAGATTTGAGGCCAACCAGTAACATTGCAGTTTCTTTTTTGGATTTTATGAAGGATCACTAAACATATAGTACACAGCAATATTTAAAGCAAGGACAAATGGTAGACTATTTGTTGGACTTATATAAGAGTGTTTTTCTCTGAGTCAGTTAGGTGTCATATGTAAGTGCCATATCTTGGGCAATCATGTCTCTTTTGAGACATGGCTAACTGGCTAATATTTTCCTACAGTAGATTACCATTATTTTTTGTGATAGACTGGTTGCCAACCAAGGCTGTAGAACAAATGTTTTTTTCACAATTAGGGTATAAAAGTACTGATCTACCAATTTATTTTTCAAGAAAAAATTAAAAGCCATTTGGTAAATGTCATTGAAACATGGGAAACTGGAAATAATATTTTGAGGCTTACTAAATGATACAACTATTTTGCAAAATTTTTATAAATTTATATGAAATATCAGACAAGGAAAAAAGATAATGAAAAAAACTGATATAATGTTACAAGAATGTATATTATATTTTGTGGAATATTATTTATACTTCATATGCTATTTTTTTAATTACATTGATGTTTTAAAAAGTGTAAAAAATTAAAAATGTAAAATGTGTGGTAGGAATAAAATAATTCCTTGAAAATTTTAAAATCTTATAAAAAATTATTTCAACTGTGAATTGGCCAAAAGTTTATGTTCACTTCCTGGATTTTGAAGAATTGCCTAAAAATTGAAGATTTTATGCATTTTCAAAAGCAATTTGCAAATTCTCATTTAGGTTAGAAAGACTTTTTCTTCCTGAAAGGTTTTAACATATATTCTATATTAATGAAATTAAACTATCAATGTATAAATTTTCCTTAAAATGTTACCCATTTTTTGCTTAATCTATCTTGCTGGCAGTCAGAGAAGTGGCGGATTTCAAATTTCAGATATCCCTTCAATAGAAAATTAGATGCTATGCACAAATATATTAAATAGATTCAGCATCCTTATTAAGCATGAATTAAATCAAAGAATGTATGAAACTTAGTAATTATTAAATCCTGAGAGTCGCTGCACATTTTTGGGCTATAGTATATATTATCAAGGATTTCAGGGAATAAATAATGGCAGCTGTTTATAAAACCTTTATGCTGTGACATTTAAGAAAAATTGCTTTTAATGATCTTAAGACACTTTAGAAAAACAATTACTTGATATAAACATTTAGATATTTGATAGCAGGTTTACTGCAACCAACTCCACTGATAGGAGTGATAAGACAAGTTATCTGAAACTGACCCAAGATATTATATAACAAGCTTCAACTTATACTTCCTCTCAATCTATATGCAATTCATTTTCCTCTCTGCCTGGTGCATTTTGATAATAGCAGTTTTGATAAACATATTTCATTAATTTCTATAACTTAAAATAAAGAAAATAATAAAAAAATCAATTGTGTATATAAAATTAAAGAAAGACATCATGCTTTAAATTATAACTGCAGTTATGAAAATTGAAATGCTGTCAATATATATTTGTTATGAAAATTCTCTTACTGTACCCCTCTGCACATGAGTGATGATCTTGTCTTGCTTGGGATGACATGATTAAAAAAAATATATATCTAGACCAAAGTAATATATATTTTAAATTATTATTATAAATGTTATATTTAATGGGTAGACATACCTGCTTTTTAATGAGGGTCATAATAAAGAAAATGTAAACCTCAACAAGAATCAAAACTATATTTTCTTTTTTTCAATTAAGATAACTACTTTTAAGAAAACATGCTTTACAATTATGCTACAAAAAACATTACAGCAAAGCAAGGCTTGATTATCCTATATACATGTTTCTCATTTGAAAATTTTGAAGTTTATATCCATTAATTTTATATTATTTATTCCAGTTGAGAGGCATCAGTTCTTAGTAAGCTTTTCTGTCTTTAGTCTGGTAAACATTAATTCTACCATTGAAAAAACAATTATGTCCTGTACCCACTTAATATATCATTTATACTAATAAGAAATAATATTGGATTAAAAGAATATAGTCACAAGTAGAAGTAGATAGGTTCAGCTATCTTCTGGTGCATACACCTCTTCTCTCTTTTGAACAGGAACAGTGATTTATTCCTTGTATCCTGCATAGGATTGACTTTCCATTACCTAGGAGTAAATAGTTTCACCTATCATCTGGTGCATACTTCTCTTCTGCTATTCAAACAGCAGCTGTGTTTATTCCTTGTTTCCTGTATAGGATTGACTTTACATTATCTAGAAGTAGACAGTTTACCTATCATCTGGTGCATACTGCTCTTCTGTTTTTTGAACAGGTGAGGTGATTTATTCCTTGTTTCATGCATAGAATTGTCTTTCCAGTGCCCTGAAGTAGCTCCGCAACAGGTCTTTATTTGTGCAACCAGACTGGCAACTGGGTCTCACCCATTCACAGTTAGATCAACCAAATGCAGACGACAATTCTACTCCTGCAGCTTATTTTCTCACACTTCTTGCCTGTGGAACTCGCTTACTTATTCTTTATTTCCTGATGGCTACAACCTCCAGGAATTTAAATGCAAGGTTAATACTCATCTCTTAACTACTTGACCCTAGTTCTTTCCACACTGCTCTGCATATCCTTTTCTTTCTCTCCACATTTGCAACTGTCATCACACCTGTGTTCCCATCCTTCTCTTGCTTCCTTCTAACTGGTTCATCCTTCTCTTCACTCTCCTCAAATCTTTTTACTCTTATGTAGACCCCCAGCACATCAGTGGTGTTACTGACTTGCTTGAAGTGATATGTTTAAAAAAAAAAAGATAGTTTTACCTGTCATCTGGTGCATACTCCTCTTCTGCCTTTTGAACAGGAGCAATAATTTATTCCTTATTTCCTGCTTTGGATTGACTTTGAATTATCTAGAAGTAGATAATTTTACCTATCATCTGGTGCATACTCCTCTTCTCTCTTTTGAACAGAAGCAATTATTTATTCCTTGTATACTGCATAGGATTGACTTACCAGTACCTAGAAGTAGATAGATTCACCTATCATCTGTTGCTTACTCCTCTTCTGTCTTTTGAACAGAAGCAGTGATTTATTTCTTGTATCCTGCATAGGATTGACATTCCATTACATAGAAGTAGACAGTGTCACCTATCATCTGGTTCATACTCCTCTTCTGCCTTTTGAACAGAAGCAATTTTTCATTCCTTGTTTCCTGCATAGGATTGACATTCTAGTACCTAGAAGTAGATACTTTCACCTATCATCTGGTATATACTCTACTTCTGACTTTTGAACAGAAGCAGTGATTCATTCCTTGTTTCCTGGATAGAATTGATTTTCCAGTATCTAGAAGTAGATAGTTTCAACTATCATCTGGTGTATACTCCTTTCCAACTTTTAAACAGAAGCACTGATTTATTCCTTGATTCCTGCATAGGATTGACATTCTGTTACATAGAAGTAGATACTTTTTGCCTATCATCAGGTATATAATCCTCTTCTGTCTTTTGAATAGAAGCAGTGATTTATTCCTTGATTCCTGCATAGGATTGACATTCCGTTACAGAGAAGTAGATAGTTTCACCTATCATCTGGTGTATACTACTCTTCTGTCTTATGAATAGAAGTAGTAATTTATTCGTTGTTTACTGCATAGGACTGACATTCCGTTACATAGAAGTAGATAGTGTCACCAATCATTTGGTGCATACTCTTTTTCTGTCTATTGAACATAGGATTGATTTTTTGTCCTGGAGCTCAGACTCTTTGGACGTTGACACGAAAGACTGAAAAGCAATAGTTGTTTCCAGTTAAAGCAAAACCGTAGACTGAAAGAAAAATTGAATGGATATAAGGCAAATTTGGAATTCCTGGTATCGATATCAAATCATTTTTTTTCGTCGTAAACTGAATTTTGAAGTCTAAATAAGTCCTCTGAGTAAATGGTATCATGGCTGAGACTAAGAACTACAATTATCCCTACCTAGAGCCAAACCTGTAGCAAAAACTAAAATAAAAGGGCTGAAAAACTGATTTTGATCAGACCCAGTATCTTGCCTTTTATATATATATATATATATATTATCAATTTTCTGCACTATTATAAGAACTGCAACCTTGAAACTGCTGAATATTGTTTCTTATGTCTTTGTCTATGAGTGTATCAAATTTTATTAAAATCAGACCACTCCTTCTATAACCCGATTTTTCGATTATTGATTTTCAGTATTTATTGGGGGTACCTTGACACAAAACCTAACTAAGAACACTCGCAGACACTTATAGTACAACTGTGTAAATTTTCAAGGAAATCGGTTCAGCCGTTTTGGAGTCAATAGGTAACGAATACGCACACACACAGACACACACACACACACACAAAGTTCCATTTATAAATAAGTTTAGATTTAATGTATTAGTTTTGAAGGGTTTTTTTTTAAGGATACTCATATTTGAGTAGATGTTCTGTTTTTATTATTAAACAGTATATTTATTTATTTATTTATATCTACTGGCCAGAATATTTGGGAAATCTCAGAAAAAAAACATACATTTTCCAGCAAATCTATATCCCAGAAGAAAAGCCATCATTAAATCTGATGTGTCTTGACAACTTGTCCACATACAACCTTCAAGAATTGGGAGAAATATGTGTTTAAAAGTACTATTTGGGCTTTGTTTGATCAGGAGGTCCTACAATAATGAATTAAGTAATATTGTGAATCATTTACAATATGAGTAAAATATAAATAAAGATAAAAAGAAAAATATTGTTATGTATCACTTTCTTTTTCATCACCTCCAAAATATAAATTTAAATTTTCAACTGATTTTACTTTTCAAAGTTCTAGCAAATTTTAAAAAAATGAATTGTTATACATATAAATTTAAAACTTTAATGCATTTAAATTTTGAAGAGAGGTTATAAATTCAGATATCTGATTTTAATCTTCTTTTAAAAAATAATAAACTAGAACATATGATTTTATATTTTATTGCCACAAGCAAATAATTCAATAAAAAACAATTTAATTGAAACAAGTGAACAAAGTAAAGAAGAAAATTTTTGTGACTTAATTTACAAGATATTTCCTAAACTAGGCCAAGATACTAAATTCAGTAGTCATATAGAAATGAAAATTTATTAAATAATGGTTAAATAATAGACAAAATAATTGTCTAATGATGATAGTCACTCCGGTTTCAACAATTAAGAAATAAAGATTACAAATAAATAAAAGGGTTGCATAAATTTCAGCACTTTCTCAACAAATTGAAAAAAGTTGTGGACGGTAAATATAACCCACCATTACTGACTTGCCTGTCATAGATATTGAAGGAAAAAGAAATCCCTTCTAAAGAGATTATAAAAATCACAATGATCCAAATGTCATTATCACTTGACCTCTGTTAAAAACCATCAAACATTCTTTGTTTCTAATGACATTTATTTGTGACTTAAGTTGTGGATGATAAATTTAACAGCTGTATCCATCATTTCCAACCTAGGAATATAATGTAAAGGAAAAAGTATTTTCTTCTAAAGAGATTAGAAGAATTGTAAATTTGTATAAGAATCAGAATGATCCAAATGACAGCCTGGGTTAGAGAGTGTTTGCCTTTAGAATAGACTTGCTGTAAATTGAACTCTATTGAAAATCATCTGATATTGTCAGCCTGAAAAGTTACTGGAAAATAACAACAAAAAACACTGTGATGACTGCTGGAAATTTATTTGTTTATTTTCATCTCTAGTAAAAGCCATCAGATATTAATGAGGATTAAAATTTAATTAGTATAAAATATTAATAAAATCATAAGATATTGCTGATCTAAAAAGTTAGTGCAAAATAATTGTGAGCAATGTGGAGGGTGTTACAAATTTATTTGTTTATTTTCATCTCTAGTAAAAGCCACCAGATATTAATGAGGATTAAAATTTAATTAGTATAAAATATTAATAAAATCATAAGATATTGCTGATCTAAAAGTTAGTGCAAAATAATTGTGAGCAATGTGGATGGTATTAAAAATTTATTTGTTTATTTTCATCTCTAGTAAAAGCCACCAGATATTAATTATGATTAAAATTTAATTAGTATAAAATATTAATAAAATCATAAGATATTGCTGATCTGAAAAGTTAAAGTGTACAATGCGTGATGTAATGCAGATACATTAAAAATTTATTTGTTTATTTTCATCTCTAGTAAAAGCCACTCAGATGCGATAATGAGGACGAAACTTCAATTAGTATAAAATATTAATAAAATCATATGATATTGCTGATCTAAAAAGTTAGTGCAAAAAATAATTCAGGAGCAATGAGGTGTTAAAAATTTATTTGTTTATTTTCATCTCTAGTAAAAGCCACCAGATATTAATGAGGATTAAAATTTAATTAGTAAAAATATTAATAAAATTATGACATATTATTGATCTGCAAAAGTATGCAAAATAATTAGAATAAATGAGGTGTTAAAAAATTTATTTGTTTATTTTTCATCTCTAGTAAAAAAGCCACCAGATATTAATGAGGATTAAAATTAATTATATAAAATATTAATAAAATCATAATATATTGCCAGATCCAAAAGTTAGTGCAAAATAATTGTGAACAATGTGGGAGGGTATAAAAATTTATTTGTTTATTTTCATCTCTAGTAAAAGCCACCAGATATTAATGAGGATTAAAATTTAATTATATATTAAAGATTAATAAAATCATATGATATTGCTGATCCAAAAAGTTAGTGCAAAATAATTGTGAACAATGTGATAAAGTGTAATCTATTGTTTATTTTCATCTCTAGTAAAAGCCACCAGGATATTAATGAGGATTAAAATTTAATTAGTATAAAAAATATTAATAAAATCATATGATATTGCTGATCCAAAAAGTTAGTGCAAAATAATTGTGGAACAATAAAGAGGTGTTAAAAATTTATTTGTTTATTTTCATCTCTAGTAAAAGCCACCAGATATTAATGAGGATTAAAATTTAATTAGTATAAAATATTAATAAAATCATAAGATATTGCTGATCTAAAAAGTTAGTGCAAAATAATTGTGAGCAATGTGGATGGTATTAAAAATTTATTTGTTTATTTTCATCTCTAAAGTTTTCACCAGATATTAATGAGGATTGCAACTTAATTAGCATAAAATATTAATAAAATCATAAGATATTGCTGATCTAAAAAGTTAGTGCAACAATTGTGAGCAATGTGGAGGGTGTTAAAAATTTATTTGTTTATTTTCATCCCTATGGCAAGCCACCAGATATTAATGAGGATTAAAATTTAATTAAAAGTAGGTAAAATATTAATAAAATCATAAGATATTGCTGATCTTCCTAAAAGTTAAGTGTGCAATAACAATGTGAGCAATGTGGATGGTATTAAAAAAAAAATTTATTTGTTTATTTTCATTCCTGAAAGTTCACTAGATATTAATGAGGATTATAAAAATTTAATTAGCATAAAATATTAATAAAATCATAAGATATTGCTGATCTAAAAGTTAGTGCAAAATAATGTGGGAGTAAATGTGGAGGGTGTTAAAAATTTATTTGTTTATTTTCATCTCTAGTAAAAGCCACCAGATATTAATGAGGATTAAAATTTAATTAGTATAAAATATTAATAAAATCATAAGATATTGCTGATCTAAAAAGTTAGCGCAAAATAATTGTGAGCAATGTGATGGTATAAAAAATTTATTTGTTTATTTTCATCTCTAGTAAAAGCCACCAGATATTAATGAGGATTAAAATTTAATTAGCATAAAATATTAATAAAATCATAAGATATTGCTGATCTAAAAAGTTAGCAAAATAATTGTGAGCAATGTGGAGGGTGTTAAAAATTTATTTGTTTATTTTCATCTCTATAAAAGCCACCAGATATTAATGAGGATTAAAATTTAATTAGTATAAAATATTAATAAAATCATAAGATATTGCTGATCTAAAAAGTTAGTGCAAAATAATTGTGAGCAATGTGGAGGGTGTTAAAAATTTATTTGTTTATTTTCATCTCAGTAAAAGCCACCAGATATTAATGAGGATTAAAATTTAATTAGTATAAAATATTAATAAAATCATAAGATATTGTTGATTCAAAAGTTAGTGCAAAATAATTGTGAGCAATGTGGAGGGTGTTAAAAATTTATTTGTTTATTTTCATCTCTAGTAAAAAAGCCACCAGATATTAATGAGGATTAAAATTAATTAGTATAAAATATTAATAAATCATAAGATATTGCTGATCTAAAAAGTTAGTGCAAAATAATTGTGAGCAATGTGGAGGGTGTTAAAAATTTATTTGTTTATTTTCATCTCTAGTAAAAGCCACCAGATATTAATGAGGATTAAACTCTAATTAGTATAAAATATTAATAAAATCATAAGATATTGCTGATCTAAAAAGTTAGTGCAAAAATAATTACAGGACATGTGAGTGGTGTTAAAAATTTATTTGTTTATTTTCATCTCAGTAAAAGCCACCAGATATTAATGAGGATTAAAATTTAATTAGTATAAAATATTAATAAAATCATAAGATATTGCTGATCTAAAAGTTAGTGCAAAATAATTGTGAGCAATGTGGAGGGTGTTAAAAATTTATTTGTTTATTTTCATCTCTAAAGCCAATTTAAGATATTAATGAGGATTAAAATTTAATTAGTATAAAATATTAATAAAATCATAAGATATTGCTGATCTAAAAAGTTAGTGCAAAATAATTGTGAGCAAATGTGGAGGGTGTTAAAAATTTATTTGTTTATTTTCATCTCTAGTAAAAGCCACCAGATATTAATGAGGATTAAAAATTTAATTAGTATAAAATATTAATAAAATCATAAGATATTGCTGATCTAAAAGTTAGTGTGAAAAATAATTGTGAGCAATGTAAGAGGGTGTTAAAAATTTATTTTGTTTATTTTCATCTCTAGTAAAAGCCACCAGATATTAATGAGGATTAAAATTTAATTACATAAAATATTTAATAAAATCATAAGAATATTATTGACTTTAAAAAGTTAGTGCAAAATAATTGTGAACAATGTGGAGGGTGTTAAAAATTTATTTGTTTATTTTCATCTCTAGTAAAAGCCACCAGATATTAATAAGGATTAAAATTTAATTAGTATAAAATATTAATAAAATCATAAGATATTGCTGATCTAAAAAGTTAGTGCAAAATAATTGTGAGCAATGTGGATGGTGTTAAAAATTTATTTGTTTATTTTCATCTCTAGTAAAAGCCACCAGATATTAATGAGGATTAAAATTTAATTAGTATAAAATATTAATAAAATCATAAGATATTGCTGATCTAAAAAGTTAGTGCAAAATAATTGTGAACAATGTGGAGGGTGTTACAAATTTATTTGTTTATTTTCATCTCTAGTAAAAGCCACCAGATATTAATGAGGATTAAAATTTAATTAGTATAAAATATTAATAAAATCATAAGATATTGCTGATCTAAAAAGTTAATGCAAAATAATTGTGAACAATGTGGAGGGTGTTACAAATTTATTTGTTTATTTTCATCTCTAGTAAAAGCCACCAGATATTAATGAGGATTAAAATTTAATTAGTATAAAATATTAATAAAATCATAAGATATTGCTGATCTAAAATGTTAATGCAAAATAATTGTGAACAATGTGGAGGGTGTTACAAATTTATTTGTTTATTTTCATCTCTAGTAAAAGCCACCAGATATTAATGAGGATTAAAATTTAATTAGTATAAAATATTAATAAAATCAAAATAAGATTAATTGTGAAAATCTAAAATGTTAATGAAAATAATTGTTGAGCAATGTGGAGGGTTTTAAAATTTATTTGTTTATTTTCATCTCTAGTAAAAGCCACCGATATTAAAATAGGTTAAAATTTAATTAATATAAAATATTAATAAAATCATAAGAAAATAATTGTTGATCAAAATGTTAATGCAAAATAATTGTGAGCAATGTGGAGGGTGTTTAAAATTTATTTGTTTATTTTCATCTCTAGTAAAAGCCACCAGATATTAATGAGGATTAAAATTTAATGAGTATAAAATAATAATAATGTATACTGAGGAAATATTGCAGTAAAGATGAATAAAATAGACCAAACAATGTAAATAGTGTTTTTAAAATGTCATGTATATTTGAACATCAAGTTTGGATGCTTTGATAGAGGGTCAGCATTTTCACTACTTTTGTTAACTATTATTGATATAGACTGATGTAAATTGATATAAATATGATATAAATATGATATAAATTGATATAGACTGAGCTGCCTAACAGAAGTAGGAAATCATTTAATTTTTGCCAAAATGATCTGATTTCTAATTGCTAAGATTATTAAAACTACTCTGTTTATTTATTTCATGCTATTTTTTCCTAGAATTAAAACAAGAAACAATAATTATTATTTTAGTTGATTAAGAGTTTTTAAGTAAACTTTTATGATTGAATTAATTCAAAAATCTTCCATTATTCTTTTTTATTATTTTTATTTTTTCTAGAATTTTATTCTAGAATTATTACATGCCATTTTTTGATAAATTTAATGTTTTTTAAACTATATTTGCTATTAATACATGAGGTTATCATTACATCAACCAATTAAAACATTTTGGTAGATTTCTATGAGCAATATGGGAGTGTGGCTGATTGGTTAAAACATTCACTTTCTGATCATAAATCTTGAGTTTGAATCTCGTCATGCTTGATTTGTCAGGAAGATGACTTCTTGATGGTATCAATTAGATGAGGCAATTCCAGTGTGCGGCACCTTTGGAAAGTGCTTGAAAGCCATACCACAGGTTGACCTAAGCCTTGTGAGTAAAATTGGGTAGATGGCTCTCTTTGAGTAGTTGTTGATGGTTGTGCTAGCTCAAAGTCACAAGTCATTGTGACCAAGGTTTTGGACGTTCTGGTCTTGTTCAAACTGTGGTTCATGCTAGGTAATGTGTTCTCTCCCAGAAACTGTAACTAAGGTCAGCTCAACATAGTTTCAGTATAAACCACAAGTGGGCTCTGTCAGTGTTGAACAAACACAAGTGTGCCTGAGCAGACATCTGAAATGGGGATTAAAAATATAAACAATGCATAGGAATATATTGCATAAGGGATCATTTTATGACTTTAAGATGTTTGAAAGAAACTTAACATTAAACATTTTGCATGCTAATTAAATTGTGCCAAGACTTCTTCATATTCTACAATATTATCAGAAAGTGTAAAAGGTTTTAGGAACAAGGTTGGATGTTACAGTAGTGGTTCTAAAAAATGTTTCTTCAATTACATTCTAAATCTTTTATCCATTAAAGGATTTTTACCCCCCAACATTATTCGGAATCCTCATTAATTGTGTATTGAGAAAAATTATAACCTGGCAATTATTAAGTCTCCATCTTGTTCTTAAGCACCAAAGAATAATTGAATGGGGTGTATATCAGGTGTATATGGACAACAGTTTTTATTTATTGAAGTTTCATTAAAAACCAATGAGAGTTCTTTGTTAAGGAGTTTTTACTGATTTTATTTATATATTGGACATTTTTCTTGATTTCCAGTCAAAATTTAAATATAAATTGTCCAGTGTATGAGTACTGTCAATTTCATAAGCCAATATATGTATAAATAGGTTACAAAACCCAGATAAAGTTTGATAAATTTGACAAAGTGGAAAACTGTTTTATTTCTTTTAATAAGACATTTTGTCATTGTTAGATCTGAACAAAACAAATGTATGTGTGCATTTGTGGGTATGCGCTTCAATATAAATTTGTTAATACTAAGCTGGCTTCCTTTGTTCAGATGAAACACAAAATTGTGTGACTTTTGTATAAAAGCTGTTATTTTAATTTATAACGTTTTTCTTTTCAAATTTACTTTCAACCCATCCTGAAAAATTGAATAGGGATTTACCTTAAACTCAATGCAGAAGAGCTGGGAGAATATCTTTTTAAAAATTCAACAAAAAACAATTAAATTGAAAAAAAAATGCCAGCAGGAAATAAAATAATGGCTTTTATACAAAAGTCACACAATTTCATTCTTTCTTCCAGAATAAAAGATGTCCGCTTAGCAAAACATTATACATGATTTAATATTGAAATTTACACACAAACACACATATTTCTTTAATTCTGATAAGCTAATATCTAAGAATTTTATTGATAATATTTTAATTATGATAATAATAATTTTAACAACACATACATTGGTTAACAATATAAGAGTTATTTGAATTATGTATACAATTGATTGTGTAGATCTTTGCAAAACCACTATATCATTGCACTGATTAACTTGTTATTTATCTGAATATAGTTTAATTAAATCATATATCATGGCTTAACCGAAGAAATAAAACAAATACCAAAAACACTATATCACATAAGATTTAAACAACTAGCACACTAAAGTTAATTTAAAGTTTATTAAAATTAACTTGAAGCTATTATAAAAATTCAGAATGTTGAATTAAAAAATACTACATACTTCAAATACTTCAGTGTTAGTCAAACATGCAAAGATTGGTCTGTTAAACCACTGAAGATGCTGCACCTAAAAGGACTAAATTTTAACACAAAAGTGCACTAAAATTATCTTGTAAAATAAATAGAAGCCTAGTGTATGGATCACTTATAACAAATTTAGTATAGGAGGTAAGGAAACTGAAGATAGAAGAGTTTGAAGTAGGTATAGTCCCAGTTAAGACTACAAGAGGCTATAAAACCAAAACAATGACATAAGCACTTGAATCATGTTCTTACATATCCTCATCAATCAGATTAAGACTTTCATATGTAAATCAAGCATGATAATCTACTTGTTCAGAAATGTCTAATTATATTAACTATATACAAGAGATTTCTGTATAAGGTATACTAAGGATAGTTTCACCCATAACAGCAAGCAGCTACAAAACTAAACATTAGCATAAGAAATTGTGTCATGTTCTTACATAGACTCATCAGATCAAGAATTTCATATGGATGTTATAAATACTGTTCAACTTGTTCTGAAATGTCTAATTTTATTAACTGTATACAAGAGTTTTCAGATTTTTTTAGGATAAGCTCCACTGGGAAGAGTTTCAGTCAACACTGCAAAAGGCTACAAAACTAAAACATTAATATAAGAGTTATGTTCTTCCATAGCCTTATCGGAGAAACACTTTCATATGGATGTCAAGCCTGGTGTTCAACTTATTCTGAAATGTCTAATTTTATTAACTGTATTCAAGAGTTTTCTGTCTGTATGGGATAAGGTATACTAAGGATATTGTCAACAGACTCCGCAAGAGACTACAAAACCAAAACGTTAACATGAGTCATGTTCTTATAAAGCCTCAACAGATTAACCGTCTCATATTGAGGTCAAGCATGGTGTTTAATTTGTTCAGAAATATCTAAACAGTCAGCTATATATATCTTAACCTTTTGGTCTGCAAGACACAATCACAAAAAAAGAACTGTACCAAGTAATAGAAACTACATTTCTTGAAGACTTTTCAACTACAGCAAAAATTAAAATAGATATCCCATGTAACTTGAAAAGAAAATAACGATATAATCATGATGTTGACATTCCACACTACTAGGAAATAGTCATAGCAGCTACTGGACATGAGAAATCTATTTTCCTGAAAAATTGTTTGAAGAGTAAGACTTTATGGATCAACCAAAAGTAGCATTGGCTACTTAGTCAATGAATGTGAAATGTTTCCTAATAAGGAAACAGTTGATATTATCATTAGCATGTTTCTGACCTAACTTCATTCAGAATGTAAGATGAAAAATATTTCCAAAAAGCATTAAACCACTCTGATAGTTCAATAGAAAACATTTATTTATTGGTCTTTTTGGATGAAAATTCTTTTATCATCACATTTTTCTTCAGAACTATGATTCTTTTTAACTCTAGCATCATCAGCTGTGTTTGAATTGAATTGATGCAGTCTCAAAGATTCAATGTAAAACCTATCAAATTTATGACTAAAAGATCTGTCACTTTTGTTAACTTCAAAATAGTGGGAATGTAGTCTATTACAACTTCAAATTTTAACCAAACCATTGGCTATTAATATATAAAATTACTTTCAGATAATTCAACAAATGGTTCATTCACCTTTTATTAATTTTAAGAATCAGTTTGTGCAAATTAGTGTGAACTGGTAGGATATCACCACTGAATATCATATATTAATACTGTTAAGACTTTCAGAAAGTTTTGACTCAATTACGTTTCAAAATGAGATTCATTTATTAAATTTTCAGGAGTATATATGTAGATGTTTCCTAGTTAAGAAATTTGTTTGAACCCTTTGCAATCTGCTATTAAATCTGACAGGTTTACATCTTTTATGTGGAGAACCTATTAGAAGCACTGGTCATTAAAGTCTTCCTGGGTGTACGGGGAAATATCAATTGCAATAAATATTCATCCATTTTCTTTGTTTATTCAGAGTGGCCATTGCAAAATAACAATTTGGTGGTTGGATAATCAAATTAGGATTAATAAACATATATGGTAACAGAAAAGAATGATTTTTCAGCCATTTTATTTTATTAGAATAAAATGCTAGGACAAAGCATATTAATATTGTTGAGAGATTCTTAAGAAAATTATTTTGTGAATATTTGTTGATTGCACAATACATTTCCAAAAATCAGAAATTATTTTTTATTTATTTATTTTTAGTATGTGCAGTGGTAGGAATTGTGGATGACAAGTTCCAGAGAGAAAAAGTAACGAACAAAGAAAACAAAAATAAGAACAGACAAGCAATTGATCAGTTACCTAGGGTACATTGAATGGGAAGTAATGGCAAATCTTATTCTAGTTTGAACTGAGGTCAATAGAGTTTGCTTGTCAAATAGGTCATGTGATTACTGATCACTACTCACACATGTCTTATCTCTCTTGTCCAATAGCTTCCTTCTTTGGTACTTCCTGTGAAACAAGCAGATTCTACTATAAAAGTAGCCTTTTTCTCACTGCCTTAGTAGACAACCCTCCCCCATGCACAGAGATCATTCTTATATTCATCCACAATCCATCCCACTACCATCACCACTCACAAAAGCCCATACACTGCCACCCTTGACATCACTGTCAGTTGTAGTCAGTTCTGCTTATTACTGCCACCACCACCACCACCACCATCATCATCATCATCTTTATTTCTTATTTTTACTTATCTCCTGCCATAAGCCCTGATACCAGTTGTTGTTTTTTTGTTTTTTTGTTTTTGTTTTTTGCCTTCATCTTTTGATTTTACTGATATCTTTCTTTGGATGCATCCACCTCTTTTAAAATTCCTTATTCCTTACCCTAATTCACAGGATAAAATGTGCCTGGAAATATTCTGTCTATGGTCAAATAAAAATGATTACAACAAGCAATGAATTGGGATGGAAGGAGAAGAAGAGGCAAAATGAATGGTTTTAATGGTCACCTTGATTGTCCACTAATTTCTCATTCTTGACCAATAAGAATAATTGAAATGCTTGAGTAAATTTGGTCAGACAAGAGTTAGCTATAAGGTGGTGGTGGTGGTGGTGGTGGTGGTGGCATATAAAGATTAAAGAGAACTGTTGTACAATGTTCATGTGGGTAATAATTGGAAGGTGTAGTCAATTGATTTGAAAATATCACATGCTTTCGTTTGACTCTGTATTCAGTTGGAGAGAGAAACCCATCAAAATTAGATATTTACATTTGTCACATATGAAACATAAACAAGAGTGAGAAAAATACAAGACACTGAGTTAGGGGTGAAGAGAGAATGGAGGAGGTGACCTCTACAGTGACAGGGTGGTGGTGTCTAAATGTATGTATGCACATAAAAGGTGGACAGTTAATACTGCTCTCTCTCTCTCTCTCTCTCTCCCTCTGCTTCTATCTCTCTCTCTCTCTGTATGCATATGTGTGTCTATGTATGTGTGTATGTGTGAGATAGTGAGAAAGAGAGATAGATAAATTAATTCCACCAGTATTTTTCAGTGCATTCATGTATGTGTATATGTAATGCATATAATGTATGTATAAAAGTGTTCATAATAAATATATATATAGCTATATCGACATGCATGTGTGTGCGCGTGTGTGGCATAATGTTTTCCAAAGATGTGACCTGGGTTCAAATCTCACAATAGTAGATTTGTCAGAATGGTGACTTCTTGGTGTTATTGGCCTGGTGAGAAAGTACCTAAAAGCCAAACCACAGTTTGAGCCAAGCTTTGTGAATAAATTTGGATAGATGAAATTATATAGACTATGTTTTCTCATCATTCTGGCAACACTTGAAATCCAGAAAAAAACAACACATCTTTTGAGGCTAGCCACAAGTTAACCAATTTTTTGGCATTTTTATAAGAATGAAAGTACTATTCAGCCAGGCCATGTGTCATCGATCAGAACAGTAATCAGACAGGATAATGTCTGGTGAATATGGCGGGTCGGGTAGGACTTTTTAAGTGTTTCTAAGTCGGTTTTTAGCTAATTTGCAACATGTAGTCTTGTAATGTCATTTTGTAAAAAACAGTTTATTATGTCTCTGCTCATATAGAAGCTATTTTTTCTTCAATGTTTGACTCAAACACGTCAGTTGTAGTCAACAGTAATCTCTTGTGATTGTTTCAGTCAGTTTGATCCAACCAAATGCAGAGCAGAAGCATTGAACCATGAACATTCAGCTTTGCCAGCAATGTTGATGCACGGCTGGGCTTGCCACATGATCTTCTATGCTTAGGATTATTATAGTGTATCCACTTTTCATTGATATGTTGAAAAAACTTTTCTTTTCTACTATTAAAGCAGCTGTTCACATGAAACAAGATGTCTTCCGATGTCTCTTGGCTTCACTTTATAAGGCACGCAATGTCATTGCTTTTGAATCATTACTGATGCTTTCAAACATTTCAAAACTGTTGTGTGACCAACTCCTAATGATTCTGCAACTTCATATTGTACCTGACATGAGCCTTCATGAAGTAATGCCGCCAATTCTTTGTCGTCAACCTTTTTTTAGCGCGCTAGAGCATTCTTTATCTTCAGCATTAACATCACTATTTTTGAAGCAACTAAACCAATCTCTGCATGTTCTTTCTGATACAGCATCATTACAATAGGTTTTAACAAGAATTCTGTATGCGTCAGCAGCAGATTTCTTTTGAAGAAAATAGTGCAGTAAAATTCCCTACAAATACAATTTCTTTGGCACAAAATTCGACATGTTTAATGCTATTAAAAACAAATTTGTTTACACTATTTACATTATTCAGACTGTTGTTCTCATCTTGGTTGCCATTGGTATGCCATTTGACTGTTGTATGCTCCAGCTTTCTTCAGGTGCTAGGAATTTCAAATCAAAGCCTTTATTACAATCACTGGAAAATTTCATTCTCATTCCTTGTGCAAAGCCTCTTTTGATAGTGATGAGTTATCTCCCTCTATCCTGACTCTCTAAGATACTTGTTCACCACTGCTGTAGCCTGGTATTGAACTCACAACTTTTTGCCTCAAGTCAAAGGAACAAATCAACGTCTGTATCCACTGGACCATGTGTCCTTAAGGTTCGAAATTCCTAGCACCTGAAGAAGACTGGAGCATACAATGGCTGAAATGTCATGCAAATGGCAACCAAGATGAGGACAATGGTCTGAAGAGTGCAAATAATGTAAATACTACCTCATCTCAGAAATATAAACAAATAATAAAGTTGTTTACACTTCAGCAAAATGACATGCACTAAATTTCAAGCTTATGTGTGTTGTGGTGCAGTGGATATCAGCTTGGAACAAGAAATTGAGGAACTGAGTTCAAATTTCAGTTGAATTCCTTGCATTCACTTACACACAAATACCCTTGGGAAAGGTATTAATACATCTCTTCCCTCCAGTTATAGATTAAATAACAGGACAAATTGAGTTCTATAGCTTTGGCTGGCAACCAGTCTACCATAGAAAGTAATGGCAACCTAATGCGGGATAATCTTTTGCCCAGTCAGTCATGTCTCTTTCGAGACATGATCACCCAAAGCGTGTATCATGTGTGGCACTTAACTGACTGAAACTTTAGATTGTAAGAATTTTTTTTCATGAGTGAATATTTCCTTGGAAATATTATAGGGGGAATAATCTGTGTGTTGTGGTGCAGTGGATATCGACTTGGAGCAACAAATCAAGGAGCTGAGTTCGAATTTCAGTTGAATTCCTTGCATTCACTTACACACAAATACCCTTGGGAAAGGTATTAATCTGTCTCTTCCCTCCAGTTATGGGTTAAATAACAGAACAAATTGGGCTTCTATAGCCTGTAGAAAGTAATGTCAACCTACTGCGGGATAGTCTTCTACCCAGTCAGTCATGTCTCTTTCGAGACATGATTGCCCAGTCGTGTATCACGTATAGCACTTAACTGACTGATTGACCATTTGAAGGTATGGTACCATCTTTTGTGAAACAGCAAAAACTTATTCAAGGTCTTAATATATAAATATTTTTAATTTATTTACTTATTATTTTTTAGTATTTCTATTGATATTATCATTTTTATTATTTTTATTAATTTTAGTTTTTTTAGTATTTTATTTTTATTTATATTATTTTTTAAACAGCTTAATTTTTTATCCTAAAATTTTAAAAAAATTTGTTAATTTATCTTAATATTTATACTTTATTTAATTTATTTCTCTATATTTAAATCTGTATTGTTTTGACTACATTAGCATTATGTCATTTTAAGCATTTGTAATTTCTGTAAAATATTTTCTCTTGTAAACTTTTTTAAAGGTTTTTTTAAAAAAAAATATTTTAGGAAAATTTTAAAACTTTTTTTAAAAAAGATTTTCAAAGTAAGCAAAATATTTAAAGAGAATCTTTTGAAAAGGTTTCTGAAAAGATAGTTTTTATCATTAAAAATTATTATTTGACTGTCATGAATCTTTGTCTCCCTTTTTCTTTTTTTTCCTTCTTTATCTCTTTTTGTGTTTTTAGCCATTCATGTCTGTGAACTTAAATGTCTATTCCTATCTATCTTCTTTATTTTGTGTGAATACATTCTATACATTTTATATAATTGTTTGAGTTAGTGTATATAATTCTTCTGTGTCCCATTTTTGCATCTGTCTATTCTTACATTTTTGTGTATGTATATATTTTCTCATAAGCTTTGTTTTGTGTATCTGTGATTTAATATATATATTCCTTTGTCTGTATTATGTTATATGTATGATCTGATATATCTATTCTCAATTTATTTTCAGTTTGAATAATACAAACTTCACTTCCACTTTTAAAAATGTTTTTTTTTAAATATTCCAAGTGAATTTATTTATTTTCCAAGGGTCTGAATGGGACAATGTAAAATTACATTTGTGAAATAAATCTTGTTATAAAAAAGTTTAACTATGTGTTGAGTGTTCCACTCATATATATATATATATATATATATATATATATATATATATATATAGAGAGAGAGAGAGAGAGAGAGAGAGAGAGAGAGAGAGAGAGAGAGAGATGCATCTGTACAAACAGGAACATGAAGATATACATACATCAACACAGACAGGCATATGTCCACATGCACAAAAACACAAGCATGAACAAAACCAATACAGAAAAATTCTACACCAATGATGATTGTATAAAAAAGAAAAAAAAATACAAGCAGTAAATTGATGAAAACCCCTGAAGACTGGATGAACAGGTTTGCCTATGCAAGTCTGGAATCATCAGCTAAGTGACACACTTTTACTTTTGCTATCTTACTTTTACTATTAATTATATATATATATATATATATATATATATATATATATATATATATATTCAAGTTACCAATTTGATTTCAGTATCCTATTAAATATAAACACACACACACACACACACACACACACACACACACACATATATATATATATATATATATATATATATATATATATAATTTTTTATAATAGCTGAAGCCAATCAAAAGCTATCAAATAGTACCAGTTTCAGTTATGCTCAGTTCCTTTGAGGCCCTAATATCAAGATGCAAAAATCTTCCAATGCAAAAACTTAATAATGTGTAAGAGATAGATTGATAGATAGATAATGAACAGACTGAGATAGATAGATAGATAGATAGATAGATAGATAGATAGATAGATAGATAATGAACAGACTGCGATAGATAGATAGATAGATAGATAGATAGATAGATAGATAGATAGATAGATAGATAGATAGATAGATAGATATGAACAGACTGCAATAGATAAATAGATAGATATGAACAGTCTGAGATAGATAGATAGATAGATAGATAGATAGATAGATAGATAGATAGATAGATAGATAGATAGATAGATCATGAACAGACTGTGATAGATAGATAGATAGATAAATAGATAGATAGATAGATAGATAGATAGGAACAGACTGTGATAGATAGATAGATAGATAGATAGATAGATAGATAGATAGATAGATAGATAGATAGATAGATAGATAGATAGATAATGAACAGACTGCGATAGATAGATAGATAGATAGATAGATAGATAGATAGATAGATAGATAGATAGATAAGAACTGTCTGACAAACATCAGGTGTTTTGCTAAACCCACAAATCTGGGGAAAAAGTGGTTACATAAGCATATTTCCTTACAAATAAGTTTTTTGTTTTTATAAACATGCTTTCATATGGACAGTGTTAAAATCCAATCAGGGGTTGTTAGGGTCAAGGTAGTGTGAGTGCATTATGATAATATCAGTTGTGTCACAAGGAACTGTTTGTCAAATCTAAATGTCAAATAATCTGAAAGACAACTTTCCTAGAGACTATCATTTAAAGGTCAGTTAGGATCACTGAAAATGTTTTTAAAAATTTCTTGCAAATAAATTATCATTAACAAATTTTTTTTTCTTTCTTTTTCCTTAGAGCTTTTTTTTTTCCATTAAATTCTGTTCAAAATGTATGAAAACTAACTAAAAATTTAAAATAATGAAATCATTTTTTCTCTACATTAATTTTAGAAACATTGGAAAGAAAAAGAATTTTGTCACTTATAAACTGATTTTAAATGGATTTTACAAAAAACATTGAACAAATTAAATAGATTGAAATTATTTTAAGTCAACTTGATTGACAAATATGTAATTTTTTCTAAAATTTAAAAAAAATTTTTTGTAAAATTTTCAATTGCATTCTAATATTTCTTATTAGCATAAATTTAATGTTATATATATATATATATATATATATATATATATGTGTGTGTGTGTGTGTGTGTGTGTGTAGTATAACCCGGATATAAGAGACCATGATATAAGATAAACTTGGATATAAGAGAGATTTTCTCTGGTCCCAAATTAGAGCCTGTCATAAGGTGTATACAAAATAGAACAAACCCGGATATAAGAGAAACCCAAATATAAGATAACTTTTATCCAGTCCCAACAACTATCTTATATCAGAGTTACACTGTATTATAAAATAATTTTAAAAGATTAAATCTAATAAAATCCAAATAAAAACATGTTAAAACTAATTAAAATAAAAACAAACTAATTAAAATTAAATTAAAACAAGTGCAATGAAAATTAAATATAATTAAATATAATTGAATGAAAAATAATTAAAAACAAATTTAATTCCAACTTAAATTTATTTAAGACAAAATTAAATCTAATTTAAAAGAAAATTAAACAAATTAAAATGAATAAAACAAAATAAAACAAAAGTAAATATAAATAAAATATTTTAATAAAAATAATTTATAAAAATTATTAATAATTAAAAGCAAATGAAATCAATTGTCATATAAATTCAAATTAAATAAAAAAAAATTAAACAAATTAAACACAAATAAAACTAATTAAAATTAAAACAAAATTAAATCTGACTTAATCAAAATTAAAATAAAACTTATTTTTAATGACTTTGTGTCAGATTCAACTTAGTCAAAATAAGGCATATCCTCCAAGTTGATGTAAGTAATAAACTTTTATATTCATAAACTTCTAAATTCTCAAGAAATTATTTAATAATTAAATATCAATGACAAGAAAGTCTCTATGGTTTTAATAATTCTATCTTCAAAAGAGAAGAGCATTTTACATTCACTGGGAATCCAAATTTTATATATATCAAAGTACTGAAAAGGTTTTTAAGTAAAACATCTAATACATTACTTTAAAAATCTTCTTATTTTTAATGATCTTGTGCCAGATTTAATTTTGTCAAAGTAATGAAAGTTCTTTCAACAAGGTACTCAAAAGTATATTTTAAACATCTTATTTTTAATGTCATGTGTCATATTCATCTTCGTCAAAGTAATGAAAGGACTTTCAATTAAGTATCCAAAACTGTATTTTAAACTAGTTCTCATTTCTAATGACCTTGTGTCATAATCAATTTAGTCAAAGTAATTAAAATCTTTCAGCGAAGTATCAAAAATTGAATTTTAAAACACTTTCTATTTTTAATGATGTTGTGTCAGATTCAACTTGTTCATAGTAATGAAAGGAGTTGCAACTAGGTATCCAAAACTGCATTTTAAACCAACTTCTCATTTTAATGACCTTGTGTCAGATTCAGTTTGATCAAAGTAATGAAAGGTCGTTTGGCTATGTATCCAAAATGACTTTTAAATTCTTCTTATTTTTAATGAATCTGTTTCAGATTCAACTTGGTCAAAATAATGAAAGGTCTTTCAGCTAAGTATCCAAAACTATATTTTAAAACCACTTCTTATTTTTTATGACCTTGGGTTACATTCAACTTGGTCAAAGTAAGGAAAATGTCTTTCAGCTAAGTATCCAAAACTACTTTAAAACTCATCTTTTATTAATGACCTTGTGTCAGATTCAAATTGGTCAAAGTCATTACTTTGACCAAGTTGAATCTGACACAAGGTTTTTCGACTATGTATCCAAAACAACTTTAAAATTCTTATTTTTAATGACCCTGTTTCAGATTCAACTAGGTCAAAATACGGAAAAAGTTTTTCAGTTATCCAAAACTGTATTTCAAACCATTTCTTATTTTTAATGACCTTATGTCAGATTCAACTAGGCGAAAATAATGAAAGGTCTTTTAGCTAAGTATCCAAAACTACTTTAAAATGCATCTTTTTTTAATGACTTTGTGTTAGATTTAATTTGGTCAAAGTAATGAAAGTTATTTCAGCTATGTATCCAAAATTACTTTAAAATTCTTCTTTTTTTAGTGATATTGTGTCTGATTCAACTTGCTCAAAATAGATTAAGTGTCTTTCAGCTAAGTATCCAAAACTGTTTTAAGACTCATCTTTTTTTAATGACCTTCTGTCAGATTCAACTTGGTCAAAGTTATGAATAGACATTTAAAAATGCATTTTCAACCACTTCTTAATTTTAATGATTCAGATTCAACTGAAAGGTCATTTGGCTAAGAATCCAAAAGAGTATTTTAAAACACTACTTATTTTTAATAATTTGTATTAGATTCAATTTAGTCAAAATAATGAAAGGTTTTTCAGCTAGGTATTTAAAACTGCTTTAAAATTCTACTTATTTTTAATGACCTTGTGTCAGATTCAGCTTAGTCAAAGCAAGGAAAAGGTCTTTTAGCTAAGTATCCAAAACTACTTTAAAACTCATCTTTTTTAATGACCTAGTGTTAGATTCAACTTTAAGTAATGAAAGATCTTTTGGTTAAGTATTCAAAATTACATTAAAATTCTTCTTATTTTTAATGACCTTGTGACAAATTCAACTTGGTCAAAATAAGGAAAAAACTTTCAACTAAATATCCAAAACTTTATTTTTAAACCTCTTCTTAATTTTAATGACCTTGTGTCAGATTCAAGTTGGTAAAAGTAATGAAAGGTCTTTCAGCTAAGTATTCAAAACTGTATTTTAAACAATTTCTTATTTTTTATGACCTTGGGTTACATTCAACTTGGTCAAAGTAAGGAAAATGTCTTTCAGCTAAGTATCCAAAACTACTTTAAAACTCATCTTTTATTAATGACCTTGTGTCAGATTCAAATTGGTCAAAGTAATGAAAAGTTCTTTCAAAAAAGTATCCAAAATTGTACCTTAAACATCTTAATTTTAATGCCCTTGTGTCAGATTTAACTTGGTCTATGTAATGAAAAGGATATTAAGCTAGATATCTGAAACAGAACTTCAAACCTCTTCAAAGTGAGACCTTTGCTTAACTACTTAGCCTCACCTTAAAATGCACGTGTTGAATTCAAAGCCAGATGTTTATTTTTTACTGGATAATTTCAAAAACAATTCTCATGCATTTGCAAAGGATATTTGGTGCTTATTCAACTTAGGTTCACAGTGTCTATCCAAAATGTAAAATATCTTTTAAGACTGATATATTTTGACATTGTTATATCAACAACCGGGTTTACTTTGGAAAGGCCAGAAAACTCTTGCATTACTTTGCAAAGGCAGAAAGGTTACTGTAAATATATTCAGGTCAATTGGGTGCAGTTGTCAATCAAAGAGAAATTCACTCGCTTTTCTATATTTCCAATCAGAATTATTACTTATTCAAAAATATTTTACAAGAATTATAAATGATAATTTTAACTTACTGGTTAAAATAAAAAAGGATGTACTGTGGTGCAGTGGATATCAGCTCAGAACAAGAAGTCAGTGGGCCGAGTTCTAATTCCAGTTGAATTCCTTGCATTCACTTACGCGCAAATACCCTTGTGAAAGGTATTAATCCATCTCTTCCCTCCAGTTTTGGGTTAAATAACAGGATAGATTGGGTTTTGTAGCCTTGGCTGGCAACCAATTTACTGCAGAAAGTAATGGTAACCTAGTGCAGGATAATCTTCTGCCCAGTCAGTCATGTCTCTTTTGAGACATGATCCCTCAAGTATGTATCATGTAAGGCACTTAACTGACTGATTAAAGTAAATTGTATTTTATCTTTTCTTTTCTTTGTAAGAGTAATTACAAGTTTACTTATCTGTCTACTGTGAATTTATTTGTATATGATTAAGTTTTGTTCTTTGCTGTCAAAGAGATCAGATTAATTAGCTCTAAACATTTATCAATATTTTTTTCTCAGATATAATTAACTTATAATATAATTATAATTTATAATTAACTTATAGCAAAATTAATTAATAATGAGGAAGACTGAAAACGAAAGAACAAAAAGATTTCCATAGTAATTGCAAGAAATAATAAATAATGTAAATAAAGATTAGGAGAAGGAGAAAAGAGAAAGAAAAAAGTAAATTTAAAAACATTGAAGAAGGAAAGATAGTTTTGAAGAAGGTGAAGTGGATTCAGTAAGAGAGTGTGAAAGGAAAAAGAAAGAAGTAAATCTGAGAAAAAATGAAGAAGAGGAGAAATTTTTTGCATAAAGAAGAATGCAATCAGAATGTGGGAGGGAGAGAGGAGAATGAAAGACTTGAGAAATAAGAAGAAAGAGATAGGTTTGAAAGAAATTCATGCAGTATGTGAGAAAAAGAGTAGAGAAAGAAAGAAGTAAATCTGTCAGAAAAAGAAAGGGGGATAGTTTTGCAAGGAGAAGTAGATTCAGAGTGAGAGAGCGAGAGAAGGAAAAAAAAGCAAATCTGACAGGAATAAAGAATGAGAGATATTTTTCCAAAAAGGAGAAGTGAGAGATAGGGGGAGAAGAGAAGTACATATGTCAGAAAAAAAGAGAGAGAGAGAGAGAGAGAGTTTTTGAAAAAAAAAAAAGAAGTGGGTTCAGGGGAAGAGGTAGGGAGAGAGGAAAAAGAAAAAAAGTACATATGTCAGAAATAAAGAGAGAAAGAGAAAGAGAAAAATAGTTTGAAAGAAGGAAAAGTGGGTTTAAAGTGAGAGGTAAAGAGAGAAAGAAAAAAAGAACTACATACATCAGAAAGATATGTTAGAAATAAGGAGAGTGGGAGAGAAACAGTTTTGAAAGAAGGTGAATTGGATTCAGAGTGAGAGATAGAGAGAGGGAAAAAAGACATACACTAGAGAGAGAGAGAGACAGAGAAATAGTTTTGAAAGAAGGTGAATTGAATTCAGAGTGAGCATTAAAGAGACAAAGGAAAGAAAGAACTACATACATCAGCAAAAGAGAGAGAGATAAAGAGAGAGAGTGTTTTAAAAGAAGGTGAAGTGGATTCAGAGTGAGAGATAAAGAGGGAGGAGAAAGGAAGGAGTACATGTAGCAGAAATAATAGAGAGAGAGAGAGAGAGAGAGAGTTTTGAAAGAAGAAGTAAATTCAGAATGAGAGATGGAGGAGAAAGGAAGAAGTAAACATGTCAGAAATAGAGAGAGAGGGAAGAGAGAGAAAGAGTATAGAAAGAGGAAGTAAATTCTGAGCGAGAGATGGGAAGAGAGGAGAAAGAAAGAAGTACATCCAGCAAAAATAAGGAGAGATAGAGATAAAGAGAGAAATTGTTTTGAAAGAAGGTGAACTGAGTTCAGAGTGAGAGATAGAAAGAGACGAAAAAGAAAGTACATATGTCTGAAATAAAGAGAGAGAGAGAGAGAGAGAGAGAGAGAGAGAGAGAGAGAGAGATAGTTTTAAAAGAATAGATAGTTTTAAAAGAATAGAGATAGTTTTAAAAGAAGTTGAAGTAGGTTCTGAGTGAGACATAAGGAGGGAGGAGAATGAAGGATGTACATATGTCAGAAAGAGAAAGAGAGAGAGTTTTGAAAGAAGAAGTAAATTTGGAGCAAAAGATAGGGAGAGAGAAAAGAGACATACACCATAAAGAGAGAGAGAGAGAGAGAGGGAGAAAGAAAAGATTTTGAAAGAAGATGAAGTGGCTTTAGAGTGAGTGATAAAGAGAGAAGGGAAAGAAAGAACTACATATTTCAGAGAGAGAGAGAGAGAGAGTGTGTGTTTTGAAAGATGGTAAAGTGGATACACAGTGAGAAATAGTGTAAGAAAGAAAGAAAAAAAGAATTTTGAAAGAAAGTGAAGTGGATTTAAAGTGAGAGAGAAGGAGGGAGGAGAAAGGAAGAAGTCCATATGTCAGAAAGGGAGAAGGGGAGTTTTAAAAGAAGAACTAATTTGAGTGAGAGATGGGGAGAGAGGAGAAAGAAAGAAGTACATCCAGCAGAAATGAAGAGAAAGAAAGAGACAGAGAGAGAGAAATTGTTTTGAAAAAATGAGAAGTGGGTTAAGAGTGAGAGATAAAGAGAGAAGGAAAAGAAAGAAGTGATTTTGAAGGAAGGTGAAGTGGTTTCAGAGTGAGAGATAGAGAAAAAAGGAGAAAGAAAGTACATATATCAGAAATAATGAGAGAGATATAGTTTTTAAGAAAGAAGAAGTGGATTCAGAGTGAGAGATAAAGAGAGTAGACAAATAAAGAAGTATATACGTCAGAAATAAAGAGTGAGAAAGAGAAATAGTTTTGAAAAAAGAAAAAGTGGATTCAGTGTGAGAGAAGAGGAGAAAAGAGAAAGAAAGAAAGAAATACATATGTCAGAAATAAAATGATAGAAAGAGAATTAGTTTTGAAAGATTGAGAGATTAACAGAGAAGAGACAGAAAGAAGTACATATGTTGGAAATTAAGAGAGATAGATAGTTTTGAAAGCAGTTGAAGTCGGTTCAGAGTGAGAGATAAGGGGAGAGGAGAAAAAAAAGTACAAATGTCAGAAATAAAGAGAGAGGAAAAGAAATAGTTTTTAAAGAAGGAGAAGTGGATTCAGAGTGAGAGATAGGGAGAGAAGAGAAAGAAAGAAATACATATTTCAGAAATAAAGAGAGAGAAGGAGAAATTGTTTTGAAAGAAGGTGAAGTTGATTCAGAGTGAGAGACAGGGAGAGAAGAGAAAGGTAGAAGTACATATGTCAGAAATAAAGAGTGAGAGAGAGAAAAATAGTTTTGAAAGAAGGTAAAGTGAATTTATAGTAAGAGATAGGGAGAGAAGAGAATGAAATAGCACATAGGTCAGAATAAAGAGTGAGGTAGAGATAATTTTGTAAGAAGGGGATTCAGAGTGAAAGAGGGACTCAGTAGAAAGAAAGATGTTACTCTGTCAGGAATAAAAAAAAAGTAGATTGTTTTACAAGATGTGAAATCAGAGAGAGATAAGAGAGATGAGAAAGAAAGGTGTAAATCTGACAGAAATGAAAAAGAAGA
>JBBBDQ010001882.1:125000-205000 GCA_037127315.1 Ascarosepion bandense
TATATATATATATATATACATATGTGTGTGTGTGTGTGTACACATATATATATGCATGTATGTATATATATATGCATATGTTTGTACATATATGTGTATATATATGTTTATGTATATATGTATGTATATATTTATTATTAATTATTATGCAATAATTAATCATAAATATTCATTACTCTATCTTTATATTGAGCACTTTTTTAAATTAATTTTTGAATGTTGCAATTTTCACACATTGAGATCTTCCAGGACCTATCCATAATATCTTGTTCATAATGCAGACATAATTCACATCATCCACATGCAAAAGATGGTGGTGGTAGTAATAATGGTAATGAGCAGTAACATTAGGGTTGCAAACACATGAAAATAATGATGACAATGACTATGGCAATAATAACAGGAACACTAGAAATAATAAAAAAACAAAACTGATGCAAACAATAAGCAAAATCACAATCACAGAAAAAAATTTGAATAGGAGAAGGTAAGGGTCACCTATCATCTGATTCATATTCTGTACCAATCTTTTGAAGAGGAGTGAAGGTATATACCTTCTTTCCTGTCTAGGATTAGGTTTCTGGTTCCTTCTAAATTTTTTCAAATCTATTCTTCTAATGTGGTGTGGCAGTAAGAAGCAGTACTGACTACAATTAACAACATTGATCAATCAAATACAATAAAGAATAGACTAATCAAAAAATATATATAACATAATTTCATTAATTCAATATAAGTCCCAAGAGCTACTCAAGGTAGTGGGTTACTGTGTAGTGTTGTATAAGGTTAAAATGCAAGACGTGAAGTTCTTGGTGTTATATACAAGAAAGATAACAGTTAATTTTAGATTTGAAAGGGTCAAGATTATAGTGATTGGGAAAATGTTGGCCAGGAGTTTGTTCTACAAAGCAGCGATCACTGAGAAGAAACTGTCCTAGTAGAACTTACTTATTGCTAATGAAGTAGAAAAGAAATGGGTATGATTGATACTTGTGTACATGGCAAGGTGGGTCCCAGTTGCAAACATCATGACTGGTGGGACCAAGTAGTGTTACTCAGTTAGGCGATCATGTCTCGAAAGAGACATGACTGACTGAGCAAAAGATTATCCCACACTGCGGTAGACTGGTTGCCAGCCAAGGCTATAGAACCCAATACTGGAGGAAAGAGATAGATTAATATGTTTCCAAGAGTAATTGCATATAAGTGAATGCAAGAAATTCAACAGGAATTCGAACTCAGCTCTTTGATTTGTCATTCTGAGTCAATAACTTCATGCAAGAAGTTTAGCTTGTTAAAATACATTCTATGAGAAAAGAATTGTAAAGTAGAAAAAAATTCATCACCCACAAGGCTGCATAGATATTTTCAAAGTTTATCAAGACAATCAAGTGAAGATTGGGCAGCTTTAACCCAGTTACATGACAGCAATACACCAATTTCAGTCTGATATGGATCAATATATTTGAATATTGGGTTTGAATGCATTTATGGGTGAGTGGACATTATTATATAACAAACTGAATAAAAAATGTTTAATGTAATGAAAAGATAACAGAAATTCGATTAAATCACATTTTCAAAAAAATATTTCCAAAACCACCTAAATTTTCCACTTTAGGTGTTTTGGTAAGTAGTACAACTAAAAACAAAATAAAAGAAAATATTAATGACCAGTACTCAGTTAAGTGCCATATGTGATTCACGCTTTGGGCATTTATATTTAAAAAAAGACATGACTGACTGGGCAGAAGATTATCCAGCAGTAGGTTGCCATTGATTTTGAGGTAGACTGGTTGCCAGCCAAGGCTATAGAACCCAATCTGTACTATTATTTAACTTATAACTGCAGGAAAGAAATGGATTAATACCTTTCCCAAGGGAATTTGTGCGTAAGTGAATGCAAGGAATTCAACTCGGCTCCCCGATTTGTTGTTCTGAATTGATATACACTGCACCACAAGACACATCCAAAGGTTAATGACCAGGACTCACAGAGCACACACACACGCACACACACACACACACACACACACACACACACACACAATCCACTAATTATAAAACTTTTAAACAGAATAGAATATTTGTCAGCATAAAATGATTTCCCTTCTGCTGGATACCTAGCCATGTAGATATCAATGTCTAGACAAGGTCTATTCAGAAGCCAAAAAAAAAAAAAAAAGCAACAATCTCCAAAGATTTATTAGATTGTTCAAACATCAAGATCTCCTAAACAAATCTCAGAATTATTATAAAAAATATCTTATTGTAAGCATGTTATGATTACATGAAGAATATACTAAACCAGTTATTAGAAAAGGTGGTGGCTAATTTGATTGTTAAATTTTAAAGATTCATTATTCTATGTTTTTCATTTTATTCTTTCATAAAATGCATTTTTGTATAAATTATCTGAATATAAGCATGTTATGATTTCTTGAAGATGATACTAAACTAGTTATTAATGAGATTAGTGGCTAATTTGAATGTTAAATTTTAAAGATTCTTCATTCTTTATATTTTTCAATTTATTCTTTCATAAGATGAATTTTATAAAATGTATCTGATAGTAAACATGCTATGATTTCACGAAGATGATACTAAACCAGTTATTAAAGAGTATGGTGGCTAAATTGTATGTTAAATTTTTGATTCTATACATTTTTCATTTTATTCTTTTACAAAATGAAATTTTATATAATTTATCTGATTATAAGCATGTTATGATTTCAGAAAGATGACACTTAATCAGTTATTAAAGAGATTGGCGGCTACTTTGAATGTTAAATTTTAAAGTTTCTTGAATCTATAAGTTTTTCTTTTAATTTTTTTATAAAATGAATTTTTATATAATTTCTCTGATTGTAAGCATGTTATGATTTCATAAAGATGATACTAAACCTGTTATTAAAGAGGGTGGTGCCTAATTAAGATGTTAAATTTTCTTCATTCCATAAATTTTTCATTTTATTCTTTCATAAAAGGAAATTTTATATAATTTATCTAATTGTAAGCATGTTACAATTCTATGAAGATGATAGTAAACAAATTATTAAAGAGATTGGTGGCTCATTTGGATGTTAAATTTGAAAGATTCCTGATTCTATATGTTTTGAAATTTATTCTTTCATAAAATGAAATTTTAAATAATTTCTCAGTTTTAAGTCTGTTATGATTTCATGAAGATGATACTAAACCAGTTATTTAAGAGATTGTTGGTTACTTTGAATGTTAAATTTTAAAGATTCTTGATTCTATATGTATTTCTTTGTATTCTTTCACAAAATGATTTTTATATAATTTATCTGATTGTAAGCATATCATGATTTCATGAAAATGATACTAAAAGAGATATTAAAGAGCTTAGTGGTTAGTTTAAATGTTAAATTTTAAAAATCTTTGATTCAATATGTTTTTAAATTTATTCTTTCATAAAATGAATTCTTATATAATTTATCTAATTGTATGGATGTTACGATTTCATGAAGATGATACTAAACCAGTTATTAAAGAGGTTGGTGGGCAATTTAAATGTTAAATTTTAAAGATTATTTATTCTATCAGTTTTTCATTTTATTCTTTTATAAAATATATTTTTATATAATTTATCTCATAGTAAGCTTGTTATGATTTCCTGAAGATGATACTAAACCAGTTTTTTAATAGAATGGTTGTTAATTTGAATGTTAAATTTTAAAAATTCTTCATTCTATAAGTTTATCATTTTATTCTTTCATAAAATGAAGTTTTATGCAATTTATCTGATTGTATGCAAGTTATCATTTCATGAAGATGATACTAAACAATTTATAAGAGATGCTGGTGGCTATTTTGAATGTTAAATTTTAAAGATTCTTGATTCTATCAGTTTTTCATTTTATTCTTTCATAAAATGAGTTTTTATAAAATTTTTCTCATTATAAGCTTGTTATGAATTCTTGAATATGATACTGAACCGGTCATTAAAGAGACTGGTGGCTAAGTTGAATGTTAAATTTTAAAGATTCTTGATTCTATAAGTTTTTAATTTTATTCTTTTATAAAATGAATTTTTTTATAATTCATCTGATTGTAAGCATGTTATAATTTCATAAAGATGATCCTAAACCACTTATTACAGAGATTGGTGGCTAATTTGAATGTTAAATTTGGAAGATGTTTTTGTCTGTAAGTTTTTCTTTTAATTCTTTTATAAAATGAATTTTTATAAAATTTCTCTTATTATAAGCATGTTATGATTTCATAAAGATGATACTAAACCACTTACTAAAATGATGGAAGGCTCATTTGAATGTTAAATTTTAAAAATTATTGATTCTATATATTTTTCATTTTATTCTTTCAAAATGTAAATTTTTATAAAATTTATCTGATTGTAAGCAAGTTATGATCATATAAAGATGATACCAAACAAAAATGGTGGTGGCTAATTTGAATCTTAAATTTTAAAGATTCTTGATTCTATATGTTTTTCATTTTATTCATTCATAAAATGAATATTTATATAATTTCATTGATTTTAAGCTTGTTATGATTTTAGGAAAATGATACTAAACCTGTTATTAAAGAGATTGGTGGTTAATTTGAATATTTAATTTTAAAGATTTTTGATTCTATATGTTTTTTATTTGATTCTTTCAGAAAACAGATTTTCTATAATTTATCTGATTGTAAGCATGTTATAATTTCATGAAGATGATACTAAACCATTTATTAAGGAGATTGGTAGCTAATTTGAATGTTAATTTTAAAAGTTTCTTGATTATATACGTTTTTTAGTTTATTCCTTCATACAATGAATTTTTATATATTTTATCTGATAGTAAGCTTGTTATGATTTCATGAAGATGTTACTAAACCAGTTATTAAAGAGATTGGTGGCTAATTTGAATGTTAATTTTTAAAACTTCTTGATGTTTTTCAATTTATTCTTTCAGAAAATGAATTTTTATATAATTTATCTGATTGTAAGCATATTATGATTTCATGAAGTTATTAAAGAGTTTGGTGGCTAAGTTGAATGTTAAATTTTAAAGATTCTTGATTCTATATATTTTTCATTTTATTCTTTCATAAAATAAATTTTACATAATTTATCTGATTGTAAGCATGTCATGATTTCATGAAGATGATACTAAACCTGTTATTCAAAAGGGTGGTAGCTAATTTGATTATTAAATTTTAAAGAATCTTGATTCTATATGTTTTTCATTTTATTCTTTAATAAAATGAATTTTTATATAATTTATCTGATTGTTATGATTACATGAAGATGATAGTAAGCCAGTTATTAAAGAGATTGATGGCTAATTTGAAAGTTAATTTTTAAAGTCCCTTCATTCTATAAGTTTTTCATTTTATTGTTTCATAAAATGAATTTTTATATAATCTATCTGATTGTAAGCATGTTATGATTTCTTGAAGATGATACTAAATCAGTTATTCAAAAGGGTGGTGGCTAATTTGAATGTTAAATTTTAAAGATTCTTGATTCTATGTTTTTCACTTTATTGTTTCATAAAATGAATTTTTATTTAATTTATCTGATTGTAAGCTTGTTATGATTTCATGAAGATGTTACGAAACAAGTTATTAAAAAGGGTGGTGACTAATTTGAAATTAAATTTTAAAAATACTTGATTCTATATGTTTTTTTTTATTCTTTCATAAAATGAATTTTTATATAATTTTTATAATTATAAGCAGGTTATGATTTCATGAAGATACTAAACCAGTTATTAACAAGGTTGGTGGCTAATTTGAATGTTAAATCTTAAAGATTCTTGATTCTATCATTTTTTCATATTATTCTTTCATAAAATGAATTTTTATATAATTTATCTGATTATAAGCATGTCATGATTTCATGAAGATGATACTAAACCAGTTTTTAAAGAGATTGGTAGCTAATGTGAATGTTAATTTCTTAAAATTCTTGATTTTATACATTTTTATTTTATTCTTTCATAAAATGAATTTATATATAATTCATCTCATTGAAAGCATGTTATTCAGCCTTTGTCTCTCTCTCTCTCTTCTTTTCTTTCTGCTTGATTCAATATTTTTTTTTGTTTATTTATATAATAAATGATTTGATATCAGCTCGTTACTTTTTTACTTTGTAAGCCACTCTGATTTTCATTGGATAAAGTAAATTTTTGCATAGGCTCACTAAACTTTACCTTGGTCTTTTTTTCAGCTCAGAACCAATCCCTTTTTCTATTGGTCAAAGTAAATTTTTGCACTGACTTGCAAATTTGAAGAAAGCGAAAAAAAGAGAGTTATTTTTACCTTGTATTTACCACAATGCTAAAGGGGTTGTGGCTGATGCTGATATCAAATTTTTTATATTCTTGATTCTATATTTTTGCATCAAATCGTTTCATAAATTGTATACTTTTTACATCTATTATCAGATTGTAAATATTTTTTGTTTGGATTTTGATTTGATGAGTAGGGTGGTAAACAAATTATTAAAGGTAGACTGCTAATTCAGATGTCAAATTGTAAAGATTCTTGATCTTGATTCTATAAAGTTTTTCAGTAAATCCTTTCATGAAATGAATATTATTTTTATTATCTATTATCTGATTGTAAGCATGTTTTGTTTTGATTTGATGAGCAGGGTGCTAAACCAGTTATTAAAGGGGAGGAGGCTAATTGAAAATTTCAATTTTAAAGATTCTTGATTCTATATTTTTATATCTGATCCTCTCGGAAAATGAATATTTCTTGCATCTATTATCTGATTGTAAAGATTTTTGTTTTGATCTAAAATGCACATATTTTGTTGTTTAATTGTCTTGAATAAGACTTTTTTTTAATAACCCGGATATAAGAGACCCCGATATAAGATATCCAGATATAAGAGAGATTTTCTCTGGTCCCAAATGTATATAAAATAGACAAAACCCGGATATAAGATAATTCTTATCCGGTCCCGACAGCTCTCTTATATCCGGGTTACACTGAAGACTTGAAATGTTTTAGAAGCATTTTTAAAAAAAGAAAAGGAAATGGATGGTGATTTTCTTATGTATTTTTAATTTTAATCACTATAAATTTTTATTTTCCACAACTTATACAGCATAATTGTCATAGATGAAGCACAAAAAGAGTTTGACAGACCCAGAAAAAAGTGAAAGGAGTTACACCCCACTCAGCCGCTTTGTGCCTCCGTGGATGGTTGCTCATATGTTACCTGTTTTCGTTTAATAAATTCAAAGGTGAGCTAACAGGTGAACCTTTCTTTACATGAGTGTTTTAATCATTTATTCTCTTTTGTTGTTGAAAAATATGTCTGTAAGTTATTTCAATATTAACTCAAATACAAACATCAGTTTACAGTACAGTACAGTACACATATTTTGCATTGTCCCAATTCATTCTTTCTTTTAAAAAAGAGTGTAACATCGTCAATAATAGCCAGAAAACATCTGCAACAACACAGTAAGTTCATTGCCATAGAAAATATGTTTAAAAAAAAACCCAAAAACCTAATAAATTGCTTATTTCTTTCCACTTTTAAGACACTTTTAGTGTACTTTCTTAATTAACTTAAATGTATGGGGTGAGGATGGGATGTTTGGAACTATGTTCATGTGGGTGTGAATTTTATTTTAACGTGTATTTTTCACCCGTTCGTAGAAACTTTGTTCTTAACCACTTTCCAAACGTAGAGAGAGAGAGAGAGAGAGAGAGAGAGAGAGAGAGAGAGAGAGAGAGAGAAGTAGAAAGTAAGGAGGAAGAAGAGGGGGAAATTAAAAAAATGAATGAATTTCGAAATATTCGCTGCAATTGAATAGAGAATAATGTCCAACCACAACCTCAGTCATTTATATTATTTAAGAGCTAAGTTTTAGAGAAAAACTTTATTAATTTTATTTTAAATTTGCAACTAAAGAAAATAGCCCACATCCGCAATCATTTTTAGGTGCACATAAAAAAAAACTTACCCATTTTTTTCTCTCTCACTAACACTCTCTTCAATCAATTACTGATTCTCTCTCCACCCCCACCATTTTTTCACTTTCCCTTTTCTTCTTCTGCAGACACACTCACACGAAAACGTGTATAACTTTCCTCCTTTTTTCCTACACTCGCAATTTTCACAAGCATTCATTCCCCCAAAAAATAAATTTTTTGTGATTTTTTTGTCCATAATATGAAAAAAAAAAGAAAAGAAAAAACATACCAACAAAACTATAACAAATAAACACTAACAGCTATTTTTTAAGAACATGCATGTTCTTAGTAAAAACAAACAAAAACTTTATCTTTCTTTCTCACATACACACATCGTGACATACTCTCTAAAAATACATGAAAACGATAACAAGAAATCAACAAATGCGGAAAATGTACACACAAACACACACGGATATACAATAATGTTACAATAATAATAGCAACAACTTTTTTTTACTTTCATATACATACATAGAGAAAAGCACACACACACATATGCGAACGAGTACACACTCACACACGGACATACCCTAACACTATCGTTTATACACACAGACACACAAAAAAGCATGCGCAGTTGGTGACTTTCGTAAGAAGATAATATATATATATATATATATATATATATATATATATATATATATATGATAAAGCAGTGTCACGTGACTGACGTTGTCAGTCAGCATAAAAATAGAATCATTCATCTTTTTTCTAAACTTGCTTTTAGAAATAACCTTTGCTCTTGTCATTTGACACGATTTTCTTCTCGCGTTTTGATTTCCCCCATCTGACCCCACCACACTTTCTTTTTCATCTTTAAGACTTCTGTTATCGTTGGACAACTAACTTTATCTTTTTCTTTTTTCTCAGAGAGAGAGAGAGAGAGAGAGAGAAGAGAAAAAAAACTAGTTTAAAAAACCAATGTTGATAGTAAGTAAGATTATTAGAAAGAAAAGAAAAAATGTAATATTTTTATTATAGATTCTTATTGTAAAGGTACCTGTTGAGTGAAAAAAAATGAGAATATAGTCAAGGATAGATAACTTGTTTTTTCATTAGAAGATAAAAGAATAGACCGAGTAACTAAAATAAAAAAGAAAAAGTACTTTGAAATTTTCAGTAAAAATATATACAATTTACATGCATTTTATTATTAAATATGAATGAAGCAGTCAAAAGTCAAACAAAACTAAATTTTATAAGCATTTAAAGTTTTACTGCCTACACAGAATGTGAGACACAAAAAAACACCAAAATTTTCGTTGTCCATTCATGAATCCAAATTTGCATCCACCATCTTTCATGCCAGTTGCGTTGAGTAGTAGCTCAGGTTATTTTTACTTAGTTTTAAGAATATTAGTGTTACATTGATGACCTTACTCCTCAATCTTATCATTTTGAATTTAAAATAATACTAATATGTTACCAAATAAAAGTATATCTAGGTCATGTATAAAAATGTAATGAAGATAACAGGTAGAAAATAAAAATAAAAATAAAGACACTACTTTGGTAAAAAGAATAAACTTAGTCTCTAGTTCAAGAGACAGTGACCAGAAAAAAGGTAATAAGTTATGTCAAGACATGGATAGGGAATAAAAGTCGTAGAGTCTTAGAGAAGATAAGTAATTAATATTTTTAAGTAACATTTTAAAAAAATTAACCAGTAAAATTATTCCTTATTTCATTTCTATAAAGTAAAAATATCACTTTTATTTTACAGTGTAACCCTGAAGAGAGTTGTCGGGACTGGATAAAAGTTATCCGGGGTTTCTCTTATATCAGGGTTTGGTCTACATTACCACAGGCTCTAATTTGGGACCAAAAAAATCTCTCTTATATCCGGGTTAAATGACTTATAATTAAAAAATATTTATTTTAAATGAAATATAAATTAATGTTGATGCTATGACTTTTTCGTTTTTCCTATCCACAAAACAAATTATGACAATTTTAAAATGCAAAGAATAATGAATGCATAAAAAAATTGTTAGTAGAGTTGTCTTTGTACTTTCAAACTTTGTATTAAGTTGTCAACAAAATGTTACGTATTTTTAACCATTTCAGCCCAAGTCAGGCAAATAAAGTATCTAAGACGCAATGAGGTACTAGTCACTAGTGAGGACAATAAAAGTTATAGGTTTTTTGGAACATAAAAAAACTCTTATATAATATGTATTTTTCAAACAATAAAATCCCGTCAGTAGGTGTGTTTAATAAACAATAATTACTAATTTACAAAGGTGCTAAAGGTATAGGTGCAGAACAAAGAAGAAACGACGGAGGTTTAAGAAACAACAAAAGGTAAATTGATGTAAAAAATGCCTCTTGTTAAAAGGAAGAGATAAGTAGAATCATAAAAGTCACCCACAGTGGTGTACAGTGAGAGAGGGAGGGTGAGATGTGACTTGCTGCGGCGACGACCTTTGGCGGGTTGTTTTTTGGAAATGGGAGGTCGCATTCCGACGAGCGTTGTGAATCATAGCTGTTATGCCGAGCGACTGTCGAACATGTCCCTTTGATGGATTTTTATGTCCTTTTCTTAGGTTTATATCAGCTTTAATTTTTATTTTGTTTCTTTAGGCCGGAGTGGGTGCTATTATAGGAAAATTTTAGAATTTGGATTCTATTTTTCTTTGAGTATGCAAGTCAAATGGAAGCTGTGTGCGGAGCCGATGCGCAGTTGACGGAATTTTTAGTTCAGTTTTGAGTTTTGGAATGTTCACACCCGATCAATAGTGGAAATTTGTGTAACATGAATCAGAGGTGGATCTGGCTTTAGAACAATTATAACAGCTCTAGATCTTATTCTGTTTGACAGATGGGTTGGAAGATTGCATGTATCGTGTGGTGTTTTTTTGTTTTTGTTTTTTTTTGTGCATAATGAAATTTTAAAAATGTTTCGGTAGCTGACCATATGCTTGTCTTTTGAGATTTTGTCTATGGAATATCAGGGTTGATGACTGTGTGAGATCCCTAGATCTGAGGTTCTCATTATTTATTTGGTCGTTAGACGAAAAATGATGTGCTGAGTTGGGTGTCACTTGGAGAGTCTATGGAGGATGGAATAAATTCATATAAATAAGCTGGTCAGGATGAGGTAGAAGGCAATGTATGTAAGCGCAATGGACCCAACTAGTTTCACTAATATCATTTGCGATTTAAAATACTATGTCGTTCGTCTTAATGACCTGGTAATTACCTGTCTAAGGCAGATGTGATATGTGGGCTGTGGCCCAATGAGGTCTGTGGACTAAGACCTTGTTTCAGACTTGTATCGGATCTTTATAGATGAGCCGATTCAACTGTTTGTCTGATTTATGATCGGTTTCATTGCTTACTAGGGCAACGTATTGGTGACCTTGTCACAGGAAAGCACTGGAGTCGTCGTTGGAAATGTTCCAGTTGGGTAGTTTGGACGAAGCAATGTTGGGATGCCGACCAATAATACCTCTTCTGTGGTGATGGTTGAGGCTGCTCAACAGGCAAAAAATGCGTCGGCCAACTGTCTGTGAAGCTTAAGGTCCTGTGGCGTGTGTATTACAGGGTACCCTTGATTTCTCCGAGACACCACGACGGGACGTAGTTACGAAGCTCTGAATCTAAGTGAATATTTTCCCCACTGCAGTTGGATTGGCCAGTAGGTTGGTCTTCTTTAGGATGTGCCCTCTGCTGCGCATTTAGCCCAAACATTGGAGTCGCCCTTCACGTATTCTAAAAGAGATTTATAGCTTGATATTTCTTTCTGCCATCGTCAAATTATTACATTATGGAATTCACCTTGGTCGAGGCATGTCACTGCCCAGAAAATAATTAAATTTGTATATGGCTCTTTTATTGCAAACGCTTCGCATTCGGTAGTGGAACAGTTTTGTTGGGCTGAATGGGTGTGGGAAGCGACGGCTATGATCTTTTTTTCGAGAGCCGAGTTCGAATTCCAGTTGAATGCCTTGCATTCACTGAAGAAAGGTATTAATCCATCCCTTCCCTCAAGTTATGAGTTAAATAACAGGACAGATTGGGTTTTATAGCCTTGCTGGCAACCAGTCTACCGCGGCAGGTATTGGCAACCAGTTACGGGATAATTAAAATGCCTGAAGTCTATACAGGGTATGACTTGGGACACTACCCTTGAACAAATTCCAACGAATCTTTTTCCATCGCTTGGGAGGAAGCAGGCTCAACGCGACCCGAGTGAATGCCGAAACAGGTACCGGGTATCAGTCAGTTAATTGCCATACGTGATATACGCTTGGGCGATCATGTCTCGAAAGAAACATGACTGACTGGACAGAAGATTATCCCGCAGTAGGTTGCCATTGCTTTCTGCGGTAGACTGGTTGCCGACCAAGGCTATAGAACCCAATCTGTCCTGCTATTTAACCCATAACTGGAAGGAAGAGACGGATTAATACCTTTCCCAAGGGTATTTGCGCGTAAGTGAATGCAAGGAATACAACTAGAATTCGAACTCGGCTCTCCGTTTTCTCGTTCCGAGTCGATATCCACTGCGCCACAACGCACATCCATACCGGGTATAGATGAAGAAATTGGTGTATCTTGGTGACAAGATGTTCTGTGAGACTTTACAGCTCTTTTCTTGTAATGGGCAGTTTCATCTCGAAAATAGCACGAACGTGTTCTGGGTCGGGTCTGAACTCTTCACTATCGACAATGCAACCGAAAAATTTGGCTTCTAAAGCGAGAAAGGTTCACTTCTCTGGGTTGAGTTTCAGTCCGAATTTTTGAAGAGTGATTAATAGCCTTTCCAGCGCAGTGTTGTAGTCATGAAAGGTTTGGCCGTGGACGAGGTTGTCGTCAACGTATGACGAGAAGTGACGATGGTCAGTGCCTCGGCTATGCATCAAAAAAAGATTTGACCAGCAGATGTCAGACCGAAGGCGGCTGTATTGGTAACATCAATCTTTCCAGGGGAATGGAGTTTTGTGGCGGTTACGTTCGTCGATGGGGATTTGCCAGTATCCACTGCGCTGATCGAAGGAAGAAAAGTATTTATTGTTAAAAATAGAATCAATCGTGGGCATTGGATATGGGTCTAAATCTTTAAGTAACTTGTTGAAGGTCCTCTTGAAATTTGCCACTACGCGGATTCGTCCGTATTTCTTTCGGACGGCAAATATATCCTTTCGGGTCTGAGCATAATTCAATGACCCCTTCGGTGTCCATGCGTTGAAATTTCAACGTCGACGTCAGCTTCTAGGGCATTGCTTTGGATGTGGGGCTGGTCATTAGTGGGTATGCGCACTGGCTTAATGGACGTGTTCTGATTGTCGTCATCACCGATGATATTTGATGAAAGAGCTGCTGTGACTTCTAGTTCATTGCGGTTGGGTGAGCAGGGAGGACTATGCCATTTTTTTTTTTTTCTAAACCGGTCTAGTTTTGCTCTAAGAACTGGGTATTGACCTGGGGTTTTGCAATAGGCTGCCTCATGACAGGTTGGACTCTATATACGGGTGTGGAGGTGTGAGACGTTTCCGGGTTAGTGATTGAATTCAGAGGTGCTGTATGGGATACGTCATCCAATGGCAAGGATCGGTGGAATTCGATTGTGGCGTCTCGATTCTTTACAAGGCTTGCGTATCATGACATAAAACGTTCTGGCCGACAGGTAATTCGTGACCAGTATGTTCATGTTCTGAAATATGTGTGGTTGCGTAGCCCAGGCTGATATCGCCGATTATTTCGCCAATGACGGAAACGTCACCCATGATTCCAGTTATGTGTGTTTGGTGTTTGCATGTGCTTCCTTTCTTGCTCAGGTAGACGAGAGATAGGTATGACGCAAGTGGTACGCCCTGAGTCTAACATGCCTATCTAGGAGCAAGTGAAATCACCGATAGTGATATCTGTTTTTGTGAAATAAGATCGATGTAAATGTGGATGCTGGAAGTGGATAGGGTGATGATGCTTGTAAATATTTTGGACTGGGGAGTGAGCAATTACATCTCGTCTGGTTCTGACCCAAAATCTGTTTCATTAAGTTGGTCTATGTCTTTATGTTCTGTAGCCGTTGTAGGTGTGTTTGCATATACGGTCGTAACGTGTACTTGAGTATGAGGTAGGTGCAAGTAAAGGCAATTTTGACCCTTGAAACATACGAAGCCCCTCATGTAGTTTCTGCAGACAGAAGCTCTGTTATTGAAGTTGTTTTTGGGCGCACATTTCTGGATCCGTCTCGGGGTTATGTCGTTGTGCTCCATTCTAGTAAATGAGTTCCTGCTATGTATTGGGTGATTTATCTGTTGATGTATCTTTTGTATTTGACGCTTCACGAGAGAAAAAGAGTTTCGGCGCTCATTTCGGAATTACTGTTGTTTGTCTGAAACTTTGCCTTTATGTGAACTGCTGCTTCTCTGATCGTGATCTCGAGCCGGCTTGCAAAATCGGTGATCTCTTCATTGTCAAGTAGATGCAGATCCCACGCTTGGCTGAGGTGCTGAAAATTCATTTGACTCCGTAGGCAGGCCATCAAATGCTCGTAGGAGGAAGTAGTCTGTTGCGAATCCTCCATCTGTTGAAATATGCCCTTGTCGAGAAGTTACTTAGCGAATTTAACTCTGTTTCCATCCTCGGATAATGTACGAGCTCGGGTTTTATGTGGATTATGTATGCCTTGTTTAAATTAGATATGAACCGATTGACGTCGTTACCTGGATGAAAATCTTTCACGTCGCGCATAGCGTCACATAAGGATTGTAGTCACATGAGCAGTTCGTAGTTTGCTGAGGTCTGGGACGTGCGCGAGATACCGACAGAGGCAGAGGTACTTGTTGCTGTTTGATTAATTCTAGCATTTCATGGCGATTAAATGTAGTATTTGTCTTCTTGTTCCGGTTACCTACTCCTGCTACCAGTTGTTATTGTAAAGCGTATGGTGGCAAAACAAAGAAGAAACGATGGAGGTTTTAAACAATTATGAAAATACAATAAATGGTAAATTGGTGTAAATGTCTCTCGTTGAAAGAAATAGATAAGTAGAATCGTAAAACTCGTCCGCAGAGGCGTACGGTAGAAGAAAGAGGGTGAGCTGTGGCTTACTGCAGCGACAACCTTTGGTGAGTTGTCTTTTGGAGATAGGAAGTCGTGTTCCGACGAGCGTTGTGCCGACCGTCTGTCGAGTATGTCCCTTTGATGAGCCTTTATATCCTTCGTTTAGTCTCAGATTAACTTCAATTTTTGTTTTGTTTCTTTAAGAGGAAGTGGGTGCTATTTGGTCGAAATTTTGGATTCTATTTTCTTTTTAATGCATAAATAAAACGGAAGCTATGTGCGCAGTTGACGAAATTTTTAGTTCACATCCGGCCAGTAATTTGTATAACATGAACCAGAGGAAGATTATATCAAGAGCAAATTCTGCCAAAATACTTGCGGACGTAGATATTGACCTACCGTGTGTTATTTTTTGTTTTTCATTTTTTTATGATCATATCGCCCCAAGCAAGGCATTTTACTCCCACTGTTTTGCAGGGGGTTACATAGGAGGAAAGTTATGAGAAACAGTGACAGGTTATAAGGGGTGTCAGGAAGTGGGTATGAGAAGAATGAGAATACAGAATGAACAAAGAAGAGTGCATGATAGAGAGGATGCAGGTTAGTGAGATAGGAGATGACTATTGACTTTACATTTAAATTCTTGGAGATTGTAGCTGTTAGGAAAGCAAGTAAATGGAAGGGAATTCCACAGGTGGGAAGTGTGAGAAAAGAAGCTGCTGGAGTAGAATTTGCATTTACAATTTATTGGTTTCACATTAAAAGGGTGGGACCTAGTTGCTAATCTTGTGGCTCGAGTAAATTTATATATAGTGGGCACTAGTGAGCTAAGTTCATCAGAGCAGAAGCCGTAAAAGTATTTGTAGAAGAGACACAGAGAAGCCACATTGTGCCAGTGAGAAAGTGACTGTATCTGAGCTGCCAAGTTGGGATCGATCACATTACAGATTTTCCGTTGGATCTTGTCAAGGACACCTAGGTGGATAGCAGAAGCACCCAACCAGATATGGCAGCAGCATTCAATGCACGGGTAGATGGTAGATTTGTATATGTGCAGGATTGTTTTGGACGGAAAAAACTTCCTGGCCCTACACAGAGAACCGATTTTCTTAGCAGTGGATTTAGCTATGGATTCTATTATATATAGTCATTCCACTTGAGGTCTGGTGTGAATTTAATGATTTAGAAAAAAACTCTACTCCAGTAAATTAAAAAAAACCTTTTTGTGAGCCAGTGTAAAATTATTTTCTAACTAATAAAAATCTTGTACTAAAAAGTTCACACCTCTATGTGAATTTGGATTTTGTATCTCCCTTACAGATATAAAAATAGAAGCATATTGATTCTAGGAGTTCAAAACAATTTCAGAGGCCAGTTTAATCTACATGTGCATACACATTCATCCCCACACATACAAAATGAAAGAGATGATAGCCAGCAGCAGCTAGCTTAGGCCTTGTCTACTAACACATAGACACATTGGCAGACAATCATAATGTAATTTGTGCACACATCACACAATGCACTATGAACATTTAATTACTTGTTTGTTAAGACATTTTCCTGCTGAGTGACTATGGATGCAACTGATGCAACAGAAGTTATGTTGACAGTGAACCTCAACATACAACTCAACGAATGTAAAAACTTTCTTCTGCCGACTGTGTACAATTTTTAACGCTAAAAAGATCACATAATAAAATTAGCAATATGCATATGTAGTAAAGAAACTCTCTTCAGATGTTGCAACTGAGGTTTTTGACTCACTGGATGAAATGCCTGAAAAACCTTTAAAAATGACATTATAAAATGCACAGGCAAATCCAAAGAAAGAAGGCTGACTCACAGTGACATGACACCATCTCAACTGCTGAAGAAAATGCAGACACTACTAGAGTGAAAAGACTATGTCTGACACAGTATGAAAAAAAAAGAAACAACTATGGACAGACAAATTTTATACACATACAGCACAAATCCTAGCATCAGTTTCAGGCAAGTAGGAGTTGGACAGATTATTGAAAATTACCAATTTAATACATGAAAATAATGTCTAAGAGAACAATGTATACATTACATTCACCACAACGAACATACATGGCCTATTGTCACAATTAGAAAAATATAACGGAGTTAAGTTTAGCAAAAAACAACAGCAAAATAATCATCACTCTCATGGTGACTTTAAGAACAATTCCTAGTCTCTTCATGCAGAACAAGTTGGAAGCGACACCAGTATTTGTACCTTTTGATATCAATACAAATTTTGACAACAGTCAAAGAAGTACATAAAACCAAGCACTTTTTAATAAAAAAAAGGCCAAAGTCACACCAGGATACATTCCAACAGTAAGTAAAGATATGGATGTTATTCTATATATATATATATACATATTCTGAAAGGATTTTTCTGTTGCTGAGGTGATGTGTTATCCTCCGTGGGGATTTTCATATCGAAATGGTCATTCAACATCATTGAATTAATCCTTTTTTTAATTTTTATATATATATATATATATATATATATATATATATATATATATATATATATATTTATTATAAATTATGTTTTAGAACATGTACAAAATTTCTTCTATATATGTCCTCTTCCCTACAATCATGTTTGTTTCAGTGTTTGGATTTAAACACTTCCTCAGGGGAAATAAAGGTTTGGAATCATTCTCTGTTTATATTTGGTTCGTTGTTGTCATGGGGGTTGGTTGGGGTTATTGGTAATTAAGTGAATGTCTCGTTTTGATCGTTAGACTTTTGAGGAATTTTGTGTGTAAGTGTGAAATTGTTGATCAATATCTTGGGTTCGGAGATGTGATGTATAAATAAATACAAAGTTAATTTGCTTGCAATTATTTATAGAGACCAATCATATTTCAATAAATCATAGTGCCTGTGACTACTAACAGGCAAAATTAGTCACACCATGGATTTATACTGATAACATTCACTATTACAGTTGTCCAGCATGGCACAACATTAAGATAACTGGAGAATAAAATGACCATAAAATTGCAAAAACAAACAAAAATGAAGATATCAGTCTAAATGTAAATAAGTTTTTGTTTAAAATAAAAGAATCTCTTATTTATATTTCTTTTCATAACAGTTTGAAAACATTGCTTTTTTTTTATTCAGTATTAGCATGGTGTTGCTTGGAGTTCTTTTAGAGATTATGTTGAAATGGTAAGATCAAGTGCTAATATCTAAAAAGCTTTAGTATGAGGTTGCTGTGACATGTAAGTTAAAAAATGCTTATAGTAAGTATTGGTTTTTGTTGTATTTGTATAACATAATTATGCTTGGTCAGTTTTGCAAATAAATGGAAATGATATATGTACATTTGGAAGAATGGGGCTGGGCATTACAAGGGCCTGTAAATGTGATGCGATGACATTGTGATGCAGAAGTGGATGCATTGTTGGTACAACTTCAGAGGAGTTGGCACCTTGTGGAAAACATGAAATTGTTATGGCATATGATAAGGTAGAAGTTACAAAAACAAGTTGAAACATACCATTTATTTTCATAGACAGCCCCAGCATATGAAATGACCAGCTTCAGCTAAAACCACATCATCTTTGTCTTCATCATCTTCTTTGTCCTCATTGTCATCTTTTTCTTCAGCGTTTTCTTTCTCTCCTTTTTCATCTTATTCAACTTCATTGTATTCTGCTTCTTTGTTATCATCATCATCATCATCGACTTCTTTGTCGTTTTCTTTTTTTCTTCTTTTTATTCTTCTTCTTGTTCTTTGTATTCTTTGTCTTCTTTGTATTCTTCTTCTTTGTCTTCTCTTTCTTTTTTCTTCTTCTTCCTTTTTTCTTCTTCTTCCTCTTTTTCTTCTTGAAATTAACCTGTCTACTCCCATGCACAACTTCTCTTGCTGATGACATTAAATTAATGTTTCTGCTCAAATGACAATCACATTCACCTTCAGTCTCCATAGCTTTTGTTACAGCGGCATCTTTGTTCATATGAACATAACATTTAACGTCAATCTCTTGAGCTAACGCTGTTGCCACAGACACAGCTTTTCTAGACAGCTGCCGATCACATTTACAGGGTGTATACGGATCAGCTAATTTTAAATTTAAGGTTTTTGGGGGTCCTTTGGAAATTATACTTTTCCCATTCAAAATTTTAATAATATTTTTTAGTGTCTTTTTCCTTTTTTACATCATTTTACAGCTTCACTGCAACAGATTGTATAAATTTTCCCCTATTTTCTTCATTTTACCATTATTTTTATTTCATTTTATGTTCATTTTTTTTATTTTTTGGATTTTTTGCTGATCTTTTTAGCTTTTAAAGGTTCGTATACACCCTGGTTTAAACTCATCCTCTGCAGTTCCTGCAGTTGTCAAATAAGTAGCAGATGAAAATCATATTGAACTTCATTCTCTGGAGCTTTTGCAGCAGCTATTGCTACGACAAAGTTCACACAATTCTATTTAGACAAAACTCACATTGAGCCTCATTCTCTGAAGCTCACGCAGCTACCATGGCAGAAGTGTTACTGCTCAAACATTGTTTACATTGAACATCATACTTTAAAGCTCATATATCTGCCTTTGCTTTTGTTGATCGCTGAAGCACTGGAGGCTGCAGTTTAGAAAGCATTTATGAATTGCCTAAAAGAACATTCATCATTTTCAATTTAACGTGCAGATACAATGAGGAAGCATTTCTAGTTTGTTTGCTCAAACAACTCTCGTCAATGGACATGGCTGTCGCATTCACAGACCATTTCACAGTTTGGAACAGTCTACTACTCGATGAAGCCTCCCATTGATTTCTTTGTCTACAGTACACAATTGAGTAAGGAAAGTTTTTTTTTTTTTATCACAGAGAAGGTGAAGTCACTGTTTTGGCCAAATCTGAAATTCAAGAAATGCCTTAGTTAAAGTTTTACAATTCGACACCTTTGATGAGCTCTGGTAGTGCAAAATTCAGTTTATTACAAACATAGAATGTTTACAGAGTATGAGAATACTGTCCAAAGATAAAGCTTAATACTTAAGTACAGTGGCAACTCGACTTACTTCAGTTTTGGTGTTTAAATTGCTACATCCATCCAAATACATTGATTACATTGATTCAAAAAGTTTTTATGTACATCAAAGGTTCAGCAGACCTTAATCTACAAGCTACTCGATTTTGGTTGAATTTACATAAGGCATCTCAGAAGAGAATGTTCATAAATTCTAAGCATTTCAGTGATTTCTATCATACCCTGTACATTGATTCAGAAAATTTTTGTGTACATCAAAGGTTCATGTCATGATTGACAAGTGACCCAATTTTGGTTGAAATTGAACCAAGGGTTTTGGAGGAGTAGGGTTTGCTAAAATGAAGACATACAAACACACAGATAGACAGACAAATAGACACACATATGCATTTATATATATATATATATATATATATATATATATATTGATAGATTTTATTGTCATGTTACTGAAGAGTTCAATAAAATGTTAGAAGTGAACCATGGATTGATTTTGCTATTACCAAGGCTATGAATGTTTCATTTGAGTTTTAGGCAAGAACCTTTTATTCATAAGATTTCTTTCTGTTACCGTATACTGATTAGGATTAATTTAATTTATACAGTATAGCATGCCGTTTCCAAATTTTTGGCAGAGTGTATTGTGTCATGGTGCTCTTTTTCTCACAGACGGTGCCTAATTTATCCTACTAGACTGTGCAGCAGTCAACAAAATCAAAACAAACAATGTGCATGCGCAAAATTAAAAATATAAAATAGTGACAGTTTACCCCTCTCACTTTTTAATAGCCCTATTCCTCTGCACACAGTTCAGTGGCCATATTCATTGCCTCAGAAGACATTCTTTATGCCAGAGTCTGGTTCTTCTTGATAAACAAGGAAGCTAGCTGTACCCTATCTGAGACTATGTTCACACTATCATGAGATTTAATCACCTGATCAATTTTTTCCTCACATGCCATTTACACTACTAAATTAGTTACATTGAGCAGATGACTATAGTCAGCAGTAAATGATCTAAGATTCAATTTTAAGGTGGTCCACCACTTATTGCCAACTACAAACCCCTGTCAGTTCCTGCTGTAGTGTTAGTAACAGCTGGTCCCGGAAATCTTACCCATCAAACAATGATGTCTTCAATTTCCAGTAGCCAGCCAATTTGACATTAGGCTTACCAAAGTTTACACAAATCCGGATGAGCCTATGATCCATATAATCTATCAAATGGAAACTTGGACAACCTACAAGACCTACGTTGACTAGAACTCGATTGATGTAGCTAGCATGTTCCACCAAATCCAAGCTGCCCTTATTAGTCCAATTCTACACCACCTCCTGAGGGTGTTCTTTATCGACAAGAGCATGTCTATCAATAAAGAACCAAAATGGTTTCACACCCTGGTTGTTAGGACCAAATCTTTCCCCTATGTGATCTTTCTCAGAGTCAAGGATGGCATTCCAGTACCCCACTAAAATTACTTGATGAGATGTCCTTAAGAACAACTTGATCTGCCAGAACAAAGGACATGAACATTGGGCACATAAACCCTAATGAGATGAAACAACACCTTCAGAGACTTGCCTACAAGTCAGGAAACACTTTTAAAGTGTTCATCAAAACATGCTGAATAGATGTCAAACTTCCTGCAAACAGCAAACATCAACTCCAATCTCAGCCCCAGACATTCATGGCAAGAGTCAGGGATAGAAGTGAAACAGAGATCTAACAGAGAGTCAGTTTCATTAGAGTTATTAGAGAAATTCGTAGGAAAATCCCTCACTTGCGTAAGGGATTGAGGGATTGAAAAGTTTATGATATAGACACTAGCAAGATCAGTGACAGAGTTTTTCAATCACTTAGTGTGGTGGGCATTAAAGTCTCTAAACACAAAATTTATGAGTGAATGGATGAGAGGAAATAGCCCTATCTATATTATTCAAGATGCTATAAAGTAAGGAACAGTCCAGAGATGAAGGGAAGCGGTAGAAAAAGAAAAAATAGGTAACTGAGCTTAATAGGAAGAGACATGTAGGAATGATCTGGAGTTTCAAGAGAAATCACCCTAGCTAATGGGAGAAGTTTGCTGACATAAACATCAATTCCATGCATATGGACATTGGAGTCCTTCCTAAAGAGGAGGAAGGTAACCAGGGATATAGAAATCAGTGGAAGGAATAGGAGAGTCAAGGTTAGTTTCACAGAGCTAAAATGTCAGATGAGTTTAACTGGAGAAAGAATTCAACACTGCAAAAGTTGGTATGGACATCACACACGGATAGTTGAGAAAGAGATGTTAACAGGTTTAAGTGATTTCTTAGCTGGTTTAGTTTTAATTTTTACTTTATGGGATATCATAATTAGAGATTTTTTGGTTAGAAGAGGCCTAGAGTAGATTCTGTTAGTTGTTAGATGCAACATGAGTAGGAAAGAAACTGGCACAGACTGCAGCATAATGCAACCTCTGAGTTGCCCAACAGGGGCACTTGCAGAGACACCCATCCATGCACAACATGGCACCATAAGAAACCCCAATATTATTTAATAGTTGATCAGAGCAGGTTCTCAAGATGCTATGCAAGAGTGTGGGCTCCTAACTACCAGATGAAAGCAGCAACCAGAAAACTGCCAACTCAATACCCTCATAATGAAGAAATGTTCCCACCATCCACACACATTATCAAAAGCTTGCAACAACTATTAAAACCCAAAGAGATGAAAGAAACCAAAAACACCTTCCTAAACAGGAAACAAGGGATAAGTCTTTACTCCTGTTCAAAAGGAGAGGAAGGAGTATGAACAGGGTGATAGTAGGGTCTAATTTTGAGTTCGTTAAAAGTCAGAAGAACACTTAGAGAAGGAGAAAGAAAGGACAGAATTTATTCAATTAATGCAGGAGAATTTTCTAGCAATTTAAAAGAAAAACAAAAAACATGTGATGGCAAACGTTCAACTGTGAATGACAGACAAAATCAGATTAAAAGTTAAAGAAGACAAAAAATACATGAAAATCACTTACAAGTGGGAGAGGTGACAAGTCTCTCCACACCACCAGCACTTCAGTTTTTGACCGTAAATTTCTTGGATATTACTTTTAACCTGAGCAATGGTCTGTACAAACAATACACTAAGGATGCAAATAACCAAATATATATCAACAGGGAATCAAATCAAATAAGAAAATTTATATAAAAATGAAACTGTCTTTTATTGATACTATCTCTGAAGTAGCTTTGGTGTTTAAAGTAGCCACTAATAACACAGAGCACAATAAGTTATTCTTAACTGTAATTACTTATACTTGTTTGTAAACTGAGCTGCAGCAGAAATTTTTATACTATAATTTAAATATTGCTTTGTTTACTTTTAATTTGTGCAAATTTACGAATAGTTACTGACACCTGGGATGATGACTTCAAAGGCCATCAGATCATCAAAGTGTATAGCATATTATTTGTAGCCAATGAAGTCACTTATAACAAAATAAACTGAGATTGTGATATTGGTAAGAAGGTTTAGAAGACATTCAGTTATGATGTAGGATATATAATTTGAATTTGTATCTCACCTGATCCACAAATATTATAGCAGCTTATAGTAATATAAAGATATTGAGTTTGTGATGTTTGTATGACAATTCAAAAGATATTCAGTTGTGATGTAGTCAATGTGAAGTTGTTGGTTTCAAGCATTAGCAATTCTTGGCTTTCAGATTGGGACCAAAACATCGTACCTGACTAACACAGTCCTATATCCTAGGAACATATTTCCAGGTTTTGCTGACAATGTAAAAATAAAGTGCTTTAGACAGACTGTGCAAATCCTGGCAATAAAAAAACCTTAGGAGAAATTTCACATGAACATTTATTGTGGCTCACACTATGAAATCATTTTTGGGATATGATTCCTAAGTCAGTATGGACTAACAGTGGATTGTAAAAATAGCAAGTCTATTGATACAGTTACCAAGAGGTAAAGTGGCACCAAGCTGTCAACTTGTGTTTTACATGTTTCAATCCAAGAGGAGGAAAATAAAAAGGAAATCTTATAAAAATTAATGGTAAGCTACCCTAATCTGATACCCTCCTCCATGGGGACTCTAAAGCAAAAAAAAAATCATTTTTTTTAGAATTGAAACAGGGAGCAATCCTCTTGTATTTAGAAAAGTGTGACAGCTGTCAAAGCAGAAACTTGATATAGGCAAGGAAAAATTTTAAAAGCTTCGACAAGCTGGCATGATTTCCCCTTCTAAGTAAGAGTGGAGTTTGGCACTCCACATGGTACTGAAATCAGATGGTGCATGCAAGCCAGTTAGCAACTGCAGCATTACAAAGCCGGACTGCTACCCAATGCCAACTTACCATCAATGAAACTATATGAAAAAAATGTTCAAAAATTGATCTGTCTTAAGCATACCACCAGATACTGGTTCATCCTAATGATGTATATAAAACTACTGTCTTGACAGAACAGGGTTTATGTGAATATAATTACATGACTTTTCTGCTGTGAAATGTTGCAAGTACCTTCCAAAGGATGATGGTTGACATTTTCTGGACATTGAGTGTACATTTGTGTACATCGATGATATTTTAATATACTCATTCTTAACATATGGACCAAATTTTTCAGAAGCTAAGTGAGTACAATTTTAAAATATAATTTTGGTGTTACAGAACTTCACTTCTTAAAATTTAATATTTTGAAGAAAGGAATTAAACTCAGCACCAATAGGCTTCAGGACCTGAACAATTTTCCTCTCCACATTGATAGATAAACATTGCAATGATTTCTTGAAATAGTCAATTTTTCCAGAAAATTAATACCAAAGTTTATTAACTTCATTTTTTCACTCACAGAATTTATCCATTTGAATCCTAATGCAAAACAACTGATTTTTATCACAGAAGAATTAGCTTCTTTTAAAGCTGTGAAGAAACCATTACTGAGTCTAACAGAATTAATCTTCCCGGATTCAAACATTAAAAATTATCAATTTATCATGATTACATTGATTTATGTAGTAGGCAGTGCTGTACATCAAATATTAAACTACCAACCTATCACCATTGGATTTTTCTCTAGAAAGTTATCACAGACTTAACAGAGATATTCCACCTTAGATCAGAGATTTCTTGCTACAAGTATTGTACTTTGAACACCACATAGAAGAGAGAGATACACTTTTGTTAACAGATCATAAACCTTTGTGTAGTGCCTTTACCATTTGCCATTAAAGTTGGACAGAAAACAGTGTCAATTGAGCTTTATAAGTAAATACATTACAGACATTTTGCATAGCAGAGGAAATGAAAATATCACAGTCTATCAAAGCCAGCAGATGCTGTAATCTTTATGATTTAGAGGAAATTATCAATCATCAGCATTCTGATAAATAACTTTTAAAACAATTAAAAGAGAGTTTAAAAACTTACTACAAAAGTAAAAGCCATGTTATAATGTGCAACATGTCACTTCCATTTCTGAAACCTTTTGCACCACAAATCCTCAGAAAATCTGTATTTGATAGCTTGCATACATTATCCCACCCAGAAATATCAGACACTTTATGCTTATTAAAATCTAAGTATTACTGGCTAGGGATGGACAATTCAGTGAAAGAATTCTGCCAAGAGTACCAAAAGTGCCAACAAGCAAAAATTAATAAACATACTAAGGGTGAAATACAACATTTTGAACTACCTTCTAATATATTTCCTAAAATGCATATGGACATTGTGGGTCCACTACCATCACTAAAATGTCTAACATCTCTATTTCTTTGCCATGTTTGTCTCTATTAACCATGATTAACTTGGCTAATAACTTCAAAGAATGTATCTAATGCTTTCATTAATACAGATCCAGATTTAGAGTACTCTTACATGTATGTCATCACTGTTAGAGGTAGTCAGTTTTTTAGTCATTGTTTTCAGATCTATCAAAGATCATAGGCTTTCACAGACTAAGAACAGATTTGTACCAACCACAGACAAACAGGTTGATCAAATACATGCACAGGATACTAAAAACAGTGAAAATTGCAAGGAAGAAGTCATGGCTACCAGCCTTGCCTATTGTACTATTCAGTCAGTTAAGTTCCATACAAGATACATGTCTGGGCGATCATGTCTCCAAAGAGACATGAATGACTGGTCAGAATATTTTCCCACAGTAGGTTGCCATTACTTTCTGTAGTAGACTGGTTACCAACCAAGGCTATAGAGCCTAATCTGCCTTGCTATTTAACCCATAGCTGAAAAGAGAAGAGTTGGATTAATACACTTACCGAGGGTACTTGTGCATAAGTGAATGCAACAAATTTAACTGGAATTCAAACTCAGCTCTCCAATTTCACATTTTGAACTGATATCCACTGCACCATTCCTTGTACAATGAAGTATCAGAATTACACCCTACAAATCAGCTTACTTACCATATACAGTCATGACAAGGTGTAATGCACATGATCCAAGATTATTAATAGACTCATGTGATAGGAATAATGATGAAGCATCAAACCTTGCAAAAATTTGACATGCAGAATCAGCCCACTGAAGATTCACATTCATCACCAAAACCTTATATCCAGAAGGACTTAAACAAATGGAAATTTGTATGACCTATGTATGATTTATTTGTATGACTCTTGAAGCAACATACACAGGCCCATATAAATTAGTTAACTGCAATAGTAAGTACTTCACTATTACAATTGCAGATGTGAATAGATTGAAACCAGCACAGCAGTTGTTTCAGAAATGATGAAAATACATAATATTGATAAAGCAGTACCAATAAAAAGAGATACCGCACCAGATATTGACAGGACTATGAAAACAAGACAGCAAAATATAAAGAGAACTAAACCATTTAATTACTTGGAAAAAAAGACAATATATACCACTACTATTAATGTACTAAAAAAAATCATCAAATCTGGGAAGTGAATTTATGCAGTGAGTCTGAAATAATAATAACTCACTTCAGACGCTCTCTTCAAATTCAGAGGACTGGTGGAGAAAAAGGAAAGAATTTTGTGAACCTATGTGAAAATTTCTTTGGACGAGTGAAAACCTTACATTCACAGAAATTGACCAGTGAGCTTAGAAAAAAATAAAAAAATTTGCAAGCTCTTGTCAAGTTGCTTTTGGACCAATGAAAACTTTGCTTTCACAGAAATTAGCCAATCAACTGAGAAGTGGAAGAAAATAAAGTAGCCTACAAAAAATCTTTTTGATATAAATGAGAAGAAAAATTGGAAAAACAGTATTGAAGTGACGCAAAAAAGTTTTATTTTCAGTTCCTTGCAACTAGTGTCAAGGTTCTTACCAGTGTAGAATTATCATATTATCAGCCTCCAAGAAACACACATGATTTCAAAAGGATTTCTCTCAACAAAATTTCATCTACTTTTGAATGGATGCAAATCATATATCATTTCAGTGAGATACAAAGTATTTTTCCATTATCTAAAATAATGTCTAATATTATTTTGTGTAAGATAATTTCATATAATGTATGAACATGTCCTCTTCATGAGAATTTATTAAATCTATGGATTTAATGTGTCAAACAAAAATATTTTATATTTTAGTATTTTGATTTATAATCCCAATTTAATCATTTATAAACATATATGTATCATTGCGTGGTCATCTGGTGATTAGTGTGTTAGACAAGAATATTTAACATTCTAACATAATTTTGCTTTGTAATCCTAATTTAATCATTCATAACCAGATATATTTCATTGTGAGGTCATCTGGTGATTAGTGTGTGAGACAGAAATATTTCATACTTTAACATTATTTTGATATGTAATCCTAATTTAATCATTCATAACCAGATATATTTCATTGTGAGGTCATCTGGTGATTAGTGTGTCAGACAGAAATATTTTATACTTTAACATTATTTTGATATGTAATCCTAATTTAATCATTCATAATCAGATATATTCCATTGTGAGGTCATCAGGTGATAAGTGTGTCAGACAGAAATATTTTATACTTTAACATTATTTTGATATGTAATCCTAATTTAATCATTCATAATCAGAGATATTTCATTGTGAGGTCATCAGGTGATAAGTGTGTCAGACAGAAATATTTTATACTTTAACATTATTTTGATATGTAATCCTAATTTAATCATTCATAATCAGAGATATTTCATTGTGAGGTCATCAGGTGATAAGTGTGTCAGACAGAAATATTTTATACTTTAACATTATTTTGATATGTAATCCTAATTTAATCATTCATAATCAGAGATATTTCATTGTGAGGTCATCAGGTGATAAGTGTGTCAGACAGAAATATTTTATACTTTAACATTATTTTGATATGTAATCCTAATTTAATCATTCATAATCAGATATATTCCATTGTGAGGTCATCAGGTGATAAGTGTGTCAGACAGAAATATTTTATACTTTAACATTATTTTGATATGTAATCCTAATTTAATCATTCATAATCAGAGATATTTCATTGTGAGGTCATCAGGTGATAAGTGTGTCAGACAGAAATATTTTATACTTTAACATTATTTTGATATGTAATCCTAATTTAATCATTCATAATCAGAGATATTTCATTGTGAGGTCATCAGGTGATAAGTGTGTCAGACAGAAATATTTTATACTTTAACATTATTTTGATATGTAATCCTAATTTAATCATTCATAATCAGATATATTTCATTGTGAGGTCATCTGGTGATTAGTGTGTGAGACAGAAATATTTTATACTTTAACATTATTTTGATATGTAATCCTAATTTAATCATTCATAATCAGATATATTTCATTGTGAGATCATCAGGTGATTAATGTGTTAGACAGAAATATTTTATATTTGAACATTATTTTGATATGTAATCCTAATTTAATCATTCATAATCAGATATATTTCATTGTGAGGTCATCTAGTGATTAGTGTGTCAGACAGAAATATTTTATACTTTAACATTATTTTGATATGTAATCCTAATTTAATCATTCATAATCAGATATATTTCATTGCGAGATCATCTGGTGATTAGTGTGTCAGAAACATTTTATATTTGAACATTATTTTGATTTGTAATCCTAATTTAAATATTTATGATCAGATTTATTTCATGGTGACGTCATCCGGTAATTAGTGTGTCAGACTGAAAGGTTTTATATTTGAACATTATTTTGATTTGTAATCCTAACTTAATCATTCATAATCATATATATTTCATTGTGAGGTCATCAGGTGATTAGTGTGTCAGAGAGAAATATTTTATATTTGAACATTATTTTGATTCTTAATCCTAATTTAATCATTCATAATCAGATATATTTCATTGTGAGGTCATCAGGTGATAAGTGTGTGAGACAGAAATATTTTATACTTTAAAATTATTTTGATATGTAATCTTAATTTAATCATTCAAAATCAGATATATTTCATTGTGAGGTCATCTGATGATTAGTGTATTAGACACGAATGTTTTATATTTGGACATTATTTTGATTTGTAATCCTAATTTAATCATTCATAATCATATATATTTCATTGTGAGGTCAGCAGGTAATTAGTGTATTAGACACGAATATTTTATATTTTAATATTATTTTGATTCATACTCCTAATTTAATCATTCATAATCATATATATTTCATTGTGAGGTCATCAGGTGATTAGTGTGTCAGACAGAAATATTTTATATTTGAACATTATTTTGTTTTGCAATCTTAATTTAATCATTCATAATCATATATATTTCATTGTGAGGTCATCAGGTAATTAGTGTATTAGACACGAGTATTTTATATTTGAACATTATTTTGATTTGTAATCCTAATTTAATCATTCATAATCAGATATATTTCATTGTGAGGCCATCAGGTAATTAGTGTGTCAGATAGAAATATTTTATATTTGAACATTATTTTGATTTGTAATCTTAATTTAATCATTCATAATCATATATATTTCATTGTGAGGTCATCAGGTAATTACTGTATTAGACACGAATATTATATATTTTAACATTACTTTGATTTCTAATCCTAATTTAATCATTCATAATCAGATATATTTCATTGTGAGGCCATCAGGTAATTAGTGTATTAGACACGAATATTTTATATTTGAACATTATTTTGATTTCTAATCTTAATTTAATCATTCATAATCATATATATTTCATTGTGAGGTCATCAGGTAATTAGTGTATTAGACACGAATATTTTATATTTGAACATTATTTTGATTCATAATCCTAATTTAATCATTCATAATCATATATATTTCATTGTCAGGTCATCAGTTGATTAGTGTGTCAGACAGAAATATTTTATATTTGAACATTATTTTGATTTGTAATCTTAATTTAATCATTCATAATCATATATATTTCATTGTGAGGTCATCAGGTAATTAGTGTATTAGACACGAATATTTTATATTTGAACATTATTTTGATTTCTAATCTTAATTTAATCATTCATAATCATATATATTTCATTGTGAGGTCATCAGGTGGTTAGTGTATTAGACACGAATATTTTATATTTTAACATTATTTTGATTTCTAATACTAATTTAATCATTCATAATCATATATATTTCATTGTGAGGTCATCAGGTAATTAGTCTATTAGACACAAATATTTTATATTTGAACATTATTTTGATTTCTAATCTTAATTTAATCATTCATAATCATATATATTTCATTGTGAGGTCATCAGGTGGTTAGTGTATTAGACACGAATATTTTATATTTTAACATTATTTTCATTCATAATCCTAATTTAATCATTCATAATCAGATATATTTCATTGTGAGTTCATCAGGTGATTAGTGTATCAGATAGAAATGATTTATATTTTAACATTATTTTGATTCATAATCCTAATTTAATCATTCATAATCATATATATTTCATTGTGAGTTCATCAGGTGATTAGTGTGTCAGACAGAAATATTTTATATTTGAACATTATTTTGATTTGTAATCCTAATTTAATCATTCATAATCATATATATTTCATTGTGAGGTCATCAGGTGATTAGTGTGTCAGACAGAAATATTTTATAATTGAACATTATTTTGATTTGTAATCCTAATTTAATCATTCATAATCATATATATTTCATTGTGAGGTCATCAGGTAATTAGTGTATTAGACACGAGTATTTTATATTTGAACATTATTTTGATTTGTAATCCTAATTTAATCATTCATAATCAGATATATTTCATTGTGAGGCCATCAGGTAATTAGTGTGTCAGATAGAAATATTTTATATTTGAACATTATTTTGATTTGTAATCTTAATTTAATCATTCATAATCATATATATTTCATTGTGAGGTCATCAGATAATTAGTGTATTAGACACGAATATTTTATATTTTAATATTATTTTGATTCATACTCCTAATTTAATCATTCATAATCAGATATATTTCATCGTGAGGTCATCAGGTGATTAGTGTGTCAGACAGAAATATTTTATATTTGAACATTATTTTGATTTGTAATCTTAATTTAATCATTCATAATCATATATATTTCATTGTGAGGTCATCAGGTGGTTAGTGTATTAGACACGAATATTTCATATTTTAATATTATTTTGATTCATACTCCTAATTTAATCATTCATAATCAGATATATTTCATTGTGAGGTCATCAGGTGATTAGTGTGTCAGACAGAAATATTTTATATTTGAACATTATTTTGATTTGTAATCTTAATTTAATCATTCATAATCATATATATTTCATTATGAGGTCATCAGGTAATTAGTGTATTAGACACGAATATTTTATATTTGAACATTATTTTGATTTCTAATCGTAATTTAATCATTCATAATCATATATATTTCATCGTGAGGTCATCAGGTAATTAGTGTATTATACACGAATAAATTATATTTGAACATTATTTTGATTCATAATCCTAATTTAATCATTCATAATCAGATATATTTCATTGTGAGATCATCAGGTGATTAGTGTGTCAGACAGAAATATTTTATATTTGAACATTATTTTGATTCATAATCCTAATTTAATCATTCATAATCATATATATTTCATTGTGAGGTCATCAGGTGATTAGTGTGTCAGACAGAAATATTTTATACTTTAACATTATTTTGATATGTAATCCTAATTTAATCATTCATAATCATATATATTTCATTGTGAGGTCATCAGGTGATTAGTGTGTCAGACAGAAATATTTTATATTTGAACATTATTTTGATTTGTAATCCTAATTTAATCATTCATAATCATATATATTTCATTGTGAGGTCATCAGGTAATTAGTGTGTCAGAGAGAAATATTTTATATTTGAACATTATTTTGATTTGTAATCCTAATTTAATCATTCATAATCAGATATATTTCATTGTGAGGCCATCAGGTAATTAGTGTGTCAGATAGAAATATTTTATATTTGAACATTATTTTGATTTGTAATCTTAATTTAATCATTCATAATCATATATATTTCCTTGTGAGGTCATCAGATAATTAGTGTATTAGACACGAATATTTTATATTTTAATATTATTTTGATTCATACTCCTAATTTAATCATTCATAATCAGATATATTTCATTGTGAGGTCATCAGGTGATTAGTGTGTCAGACAGAAATATTTTATATTTGAACATTATTTTGATTTGTAATCTTAATTTAATCATTCATAATCATATATATTTCATTATGAGGTCATCAGGTAATTAGTGAATTAGACACGAATATTTTATATTTGAACATTATTTTGATTTCTAATCTTAATTTAATCATTCATAATCATATATATTTCATCGTGAGGTCATCAGGTAATTAGTGTATTAGACACGAATATTTTATATTTGAACATTATTTTGATTCATAATCCTAATTTAATCATTCATAATCATATATATTTCATTGTCAGGTCATCAGTTGATTAGTGTGTCAGACAGAAATATTTTATATTTGAACATTATTTTGATTTGTAATACTAATTTAATCATTCATAATCATATATATTTCATTGTGAGGTCATCAGGTAATTAGTTTGTCAGAGAGAAATATTTTATATTTGAACATTATTTTGATTTGTAATCCTAATTTAATCATTCATAATCATATATATTTCATTGTGAGGTCATCAGGTGATTAGTGTGTCAGACAGAAATATTTTATATTTGAACATTATTTTGATTTGTAATCCTAATTTAATCATTCATAATCTTATATATTTCATTGTGAGGTCATCAGGTAATTAGTGTGTCAGAGAGAAATATTTTATATTTGAACATTATTTTGATTTGTAATCTTAATTTAATCATTCATAATCATATATATTTCATTGTGTGGCCATCAGGTAATTAGTGTATTAGACACGAATATTTTATATTTTAACATTATTTTGATTCATAATCCTAATTTAATCATTAATAATCTTATATATTTCATTGTGAGGCCATTAGGTAATTAGTGTATTAGACACGAATATTTTATATTTTAACATTATTTTGATTCATAATCCTAATTTAATCATTCATAATCAGATATATTTCATTGTGAGGTCATCAGGTGATTAGTGTGTCAGACAGAAATATTTTATATTTGAACATTATTTTGATTTGTAATCTTAATTTAATCATTCATAATCATATATATTTCATTATGAGGTCATCAGGTAATTAGTGAATTAGACACGAATATTTTATATTTGAACATTATTTTGATTTCTAATCTTAATTTAATCATTCATAATCATATATATTTCATTGTGAGGTCATCAGGTGATTAGTGTGTCAGACAGAAATATTTTATATTTGAACATTATTTTGATTTGTAATCCTAATTTAATCATTCATAATCATATATATTTCATTGTGAGGTCATCAGGTAATTAGTGTGTCAGAGAGAAATATTTTATATTTGAACATTATTTTGATTTGTAATCCTAATTTAATCATTCATAATCAGATATATTTCATTGTGAGGCCATCAGGTAATTAGTGTGTCAGATAGAAATATTTTATATTTGAACATTATTTTGATTTGTAATCTTAATTTAATCATTCATAATCATATATATTTCCTTGTGAGGTCATCAGATAATTAGTGTATTAGACACGAATATTTTATATTTTAATATTATTTTGATTCATACTCCTAATTTAATCATTCATTATCAGATATATTTCATCGAGAGGTCATCAGGTGATTAGTGTGTCAGACAGAAATATTTTATATTTGAACATTATTTTGATTTGTAATCTTAATTTAATCATTCATAATCATATATATTTCATTGTGAGGTCATCAGGTAATTAGTGTATTAGACACGAATATTTTATATTTGAACATTATTTTGATTTCTAATCTTAATTTAATCATTCATAATCATATATATTTCATTGTGAGGTCATCAGGTGGTTAGTGTATTAGACACGAATATTTTATATTTTAACATTATTTTGATTTCTAATACTAATTTAATCATTCATAATCATATATATTTCATTGTGAGGTCATCAGGTAATTAGTGTATTAGACACGAATATTTTATATTTGAACATTATTTTGATTTGTAATCCTAATTTAATCATTCATAATCATATATATTTCATTGTGAGGTCATCAGGTAATTAGTGTATTAGACACGAATATTTTATATTTGAACATTATTTTGATTTCTAATCTTAATTTAATCATTCATAATCATATATATTTCATTGTGAGGTCATCAGGTAATTAGTGTGTCAGACAGAAATATTTTATATTCGAACATTATTTTGATTTGTAATCCTAATTTAATCATTCATAATCAGATATATTTCATTGTGAGGTCATCAGGTAATTAGTGTGTCAGAGAGAAATATTTTATATTTGAACATTATTTTGATTTCTAATCTTAATTTAATCATTCATAATCATATATATTTCATTGTGAGATCATCAGGTGGTTAGTGTATTAGTCACGAATATTTTATATTTTAACATTATTTTGATTCATAATCCTAATTTAATCATTCATAATCAGATATATTTCATTGTGAGGTCATCAGGTGATTAGTGTGTCAGATAGAAATGTTTTATATTTTAACATTATTTTGATTTGTAATCATAATGTAATCATTCATAGTCATATATATTTCATTGTGAGGTCATCAGGTGATTAGTGTGTCAGACAGAAATATTTTATATTTTAACATTATTTTAATTTGTAATATAATTTAATCATTCATAATCAGACATATTTCATTGTGAGGTCATCAGGTCATTAGTGTGTCAGACAGAAATATTTTATATTTTAACATTATTTGGATTTGTAATTCTAATGTAATTAGTTTATAATCAGATATATTTAGTTCTTGTTCAAACTAAGTTATACACTAGCTCCAGTAATTGAAACACCAGCTCATATGACATAATGTGTCCTTGTTATAAAAACGTGTGTGTATATATCTTGAAACACATATATATCTCTGGTTTTAATTGTATATTCCTTCTTTTTGGGTGGTGGGTGACTTTATCACATTGGTAGCATATCCATTTTTTAATTATAGCTGTTCTTTCAATGAAATATCCTTTTTTATTTCTATTTTATGTGACTTCCTTTAATTACTAAGAAAATCTTTATAAAAAGTAACAAAAACATAAAAAATGAATTTAAATCATCACAGACATTTTTTAACTGTTATACATTATTGATAACTTATTTAAATATGATTTTAAATATTTGTCCTTACAAATATATGAAATCATGTTGCTTGGTTATTTCCAAAAAGGATTCAATTCTAATTTAACCCTCAGATCAGCCTATGTAGCTCTATATTCATCACTAAAAGGGTGGTGGTTTTAATTAATGTCCTTAATATTTTACATTCTGCTTCATTCATATTATTATTTTCAAATATTTCTTGGTTCACTGCTAAGACCTACAGCATTCACTCACTTAAAGTCATTTTGAACTAGTGATCTGCGAAAATAAATGTATGCAACTGACAGTTTAGAAATTTCTGCACATGTCTAGTGACATACATTACATCCATGTGAAAGTCACAATCAGACAATGTTATTTAAAAACATGACTCTTGAGGTTAATGTTTTCGGTTCAGTCACATTTTGTAGTGTTTAGCAAAACTAGCCTTAATACAGTCCAATAACATGTATATATATATATATATATATATATATATATATATATATATATGTTGTCATCTCCCTCTCCCTCTCCCTCTCCCCCTCTCATTCAATGAATAACATTATAATATCCTATTTTCTTTTTTAAGCTTATACCTTTCTTATGACATATGTTAATTTTTTTATAAACCTATTCCCATCACACAATAACTTTATACCACCACTTGTTTCCTTTTGTGGTTATATCATTTCATAAGAAATGAAAATTTTTATATACCAATTCCTCTCAATGAAAAAAACCTTGTTTCTGTTTTGAAACCATACAGTTTTTAATGACCCATGATAATTTTCATAAATGTCTTACCATCCCTTAATTATTTTAAAACATCTTGTTTTCAATGAGAGATTGTATCTTTCTTATGACTCTTGGTAATTTTTACATAGCTGTTCCCATCATTCAAAAATTTTATAATATTTTCATTTCTTACTCAGGTTATACCTTCCTTATGACCCATGATAATCTTTATATATCTATTTGCATCACTCAATAAATTTATAAAATTTGTATTTCTGTTTGAGGTTATATTTTCCTAATGAGCCATGATAATCTTTATATATCTGTTTCCATCACTCAATAAATTTATAATATTTTCATTTCTTTTTGAGGTTATACCTTCCTTCCAACCCATGATAATATTTATATATCGGTTCCCATCCTTCAAAAACTTTATAATATTTTCATTTCTTTCCTACCATATGACTCATGATAATCATTATCTATCTATTCCCATCTTGTGAAAAACATTATAATATCTTCATTTCTATATCTAAAGTTATACCTTCATATGCCATGGTAATTATTATCTATCTGTTTCATCCTTGAAAAAACATTATAATATCTTCATTTCTATCTAAGGTTATACCTTCCTTATGACCCATGATAATTATTATCTTCTATCTGTTTCCATCACCAGAAAAAACATTGTAACTATCTTCATTTCTATCTGGGTTGCCACCTTTCAACTTTATTATGATAATTATTATCTATCTGTTTCCATCACTGAAAAACATTATAATATCTTCATTTCTATCTAAGGTTATACCTTCATATGCAAACCCATGATAATTATTATCACTCTATTTCCATCTGCAACATTGTAATATCTTTATTTCATCCTAAAGGTTATACCTTCCTTATTACCCATGATAATTATTATCTATCTGTTTCCATCACTTTCAACATTATTTATAATATCTTCATTTCTATCTAAGGTTATACCTTCCTTATTGACCCATGATAATTATTATCTATCTGTTTCCATCACCGAAAAACATTATAATATCTTCATTTCTATCTAAAGGTTATAACTACCTTCATACTTGTTGACCTTTGATAATTATCCCTCTGTTTCCATCACTGAAAAACATTATAATATCTTCATTTCTATCTAAGGTTATACCTTCCTTATTACCAAACTGATAATTATATTATCTATCTGTTTCCATCACCGAAAAACATTATAATATCTTCATTTCTATCTAAGGTTATACCTTCCTTATGACCCATGATAATTATTATCTATCTGTTTCCATCACTGAAAAACATTATAATATCTTCATTCTATCTAAAGTTATACACTGCATGCCTTATGACCCATGATAATTATTATCCTATCTCGTTTCACATCATGAAAAACATTATAATATCTTCATTGTTTTCATCTAAAGGTTATACACCTTCTTAACAATTGTATTTAATTATTATCTATCTGTTTCCATCACGAAAGAAACATTATAATATATTCATTTCTATCTAAGGTTATACCTTCCTTATGACCCATGATAATTATTATCTATCTGTTTCATCACGAAAGCATTATAATGTTCATTTCTATCTAAGGTTATACTTGCATTTGTAAAAGCTATGATAATTATTATCTATCTGTTTCCATCACAGAAAAACATTCGCAATATCTTCATTTCTGTAAAAAGTTGTACCTTTAACATGACATGATAATTATTTATCTCTATCTGAAACTTGCATCACTTTGAAAAACATTATAATATCTTCATTTCTATCTAAGGTTATACCTATTGCTGACCAGAAGAATGATGTTATTGTCTTATCTACTGTTTCCATCTTGAAAAACATTATAATATCTTCATTTCTATCTAAGGTTATACCTTCCTTATTACCCATGATAATTATTATCTATCTCATTTTCATCACGAAAACATTATAACTATCTTCATTTCTATCTAAGGTTATACCTTCCTTATGACCCATGATAATTATTATATCTGTTTCGCATCACTGAAAAACATTCTTTTAAATATGCTTCATTTCTATCTAAGGTTATACCTTCCTTGTACTACATGATAATTGTCCATCTATCTGTTTCCATCACGAAAAACATTATAATATCTTCATTTCTATCTAAGGTTGCGCTACCTTCATATGACCCATGATAGTGTATCTATCTGTTTCCACATCACTGAAAACGATATAATATCTTCATTTCTATCTAAGGAATTATACGCTTCCTTATGACCCTTGATAATTATTATCTATCTGTTTCCATCACCGAAAAACATTATAATATCTTCATTTCTATCCTGATTCTGCCTTCCTTATGACCTTGATAATTAATATCTATGCTGTTTCCAATAAAAACATTATAATATCTTCATTTCTATCTAAAGGTTACCTTCACCTGTATTATGATAATTATTATCCATCATATTTCCACCCATCACTGAAAAGGCATTATAATATCTTCATTTCTATCTAGAGGTTATACTGCTTCCTTATGACCCATGATAATTATTATCTATCTGTTTCCATCACTGAAAAACATTATAATATCTTAATTCATCTGAGTTTATACCTTCCTTGTGACCCATGATAATTGTATCTATCTGTTTCATCACACGAAAAACATATAATATCTTCATTTCTATCTAAGGTTATACCTTCCTTATGACCCATGATAATTATTATCTATCTGTTTCCATCACGAAAAACATTATAATATCTTCATTTCTATCTAAGGTTATACCTTCCTTATGACCATACGATAATTATTAATATCTGTTTCCATCACGAAAAACATTATAATATCTTCATTTCTATCTGAGTTATACCTTCCTTATGACCCATGATATTATTATCTATCTGTTTCCATCTATAATATCTTCATTTCTATCTAAGGTTATACCTTCCTTATGACCCATGATAATTATTATCTATCTGTTTCCATCACTGAAAAACATTATAATATCTTTAATTTTACATCTAAGGTTATACCTTCTTGCTGACCCATGATAATTATTATCTATCTGTTTCCATCACGAAAAACATTATAATATCTTCATTTCTATCTAAGGTTATACCTTCCTTATTACCATGATAATTATTATCTATCTGTTTCCAATATAGAAAAGCTTATTATAATATCTTCATTTCTATCTAAGGTTATACCTTCCTTGTACCATGATAATTATTATCTATCTGTTCTATCTTGAAAAACCGTATAATATCTTCATTTCATCTTGGAATTTATACCTTCCGTATTATATGATAATTATTGTCTATCTGTTTCCATCACTGAAAAACATTATATCTTAATTTCTATCTAGGTTATACCTTCATATGACCATGATAATTATTATCTATCTGTTTCCATCACCGAAAAACATTATAATATCTTTTCATTTCTATCTAAGGTTATACCTTCCTTATGACCCATGATAATTATTATCTATCTGTTTCCCATCACCCGAAAAACATTATAATATCTTCATTTTCTATCTAAGGTTATACCTTCCTTATGACCCATGATAATTATTATCTATCTGTTTCCATCACCGAAAAACATTATAATATCTTTTGAATTTCCTCATCAAGAAAGGTTTATACTTCATGCGTTATGGATGATTGATATCTATCTGTTTCCATCACGAAAAAAATACGTGTTATAATATCTTCATTTCTATCTGGGTTATACCTTCCTTATGACCATGATATTATTATCTATCTGTTTCCATCACCGAAAAACATTATAATATCTTCATTTCTCTCTAAGGTTATACCTTCCTTATGACCCATGATAATTATTATCTATCTGTTTCCATCACCGAAAAACATTATAATATCTTCATTATCTAAGGTTATACCTTCCTTATTTATGATAATTATTATCTATCTGTTTTTACCATCTGCAACATTTTCTAATATACTTCATTTCTATCTAAGATTCTTGCATTATACATGACCATGATAATTATTATCATGTCTGTTCAAACAATCACGAAAAACAGTATAATATGTCATTTCTCAAGGTTACTTCACCTTGCTTATGACACCTGATAATTATTATCTAACTGTTTCCATCACTGAAAAACATTATAATATCTTCATTTTCTCTAAGGTTATATAGCTGCCTAGCATTTATGATAATTATTATCTATCTGACTTACATCACTGAAAAACATTTATAATATCTTCATTTCCTATCTAAGGTTATACCTTCATATGACCCATGATAATTGATATCTCATCTGTTTCCATCACCGAAAAACATTATAATATCTTCATTTCTATCTGAGTTATACCTTCCTTATGACCCATGATAATTATTATCTGTTTCCATCACTGAAAAACATAATATCTTCATTTCTATCTCAAGTTATACCTTCCTTATGACCCATGATATCAATTGTATATCTGTTTCCAATGCTGAAAAACATGCCAACCATATCTTCATTCCCATCTAAAGTTATACTTACTTCTCTTATGACCCATGATAGTGTATACACTCTCTGTTTCCATCACTGAAAAACATTATAATAACTATCTTGTTTACTATCTCTAGGGTTGCCACCTTTATTTATGACCCATGATAATTGTTATCTATATAAACTTTATCACTGAAAAAACATTATAATATCTTCTAAATTTTCTATCTAAGGTTTATACTTGTATACATAATTTAGCATTGATGTTATCTATCTTGTTTCCATACTAGAAAAATTATAATATCTTCATTTTTATCTAAGGTTATACCTTCATATGACTGGCGAATAATTCAGTATCTATCTGTTTCCCATCACTGAAAAACATAATATCTTCATTTCTATCTAAGGTTATACCTTCATATGACCATGATAATTATTATCTATCTGTTTCCATCACTGAAAAACATTATAATATCTTCATTTCTATCTAAGGTTATACCTTCCTTATGACCATGATAATTATTATCTATCTGTTTCCATCACTGAAAAACATTATAATATCTTCATTTCTATCTAAGGTTATACCTTCCTTGTATTGTAATCATTATTATCTATGTTTCCATCACTGAAAAACATTATAATATCTTCATTTCTATCTAAGGTTATACCTTCCTTATGACCCATGATAATTATTATCTATCTGTTTCCATCACCTGAAAACATTATAAATATCTCATTTCCTTAAAGTTCTTCTGCAACTTCCTTATGACCCATGATAATTATTATCTATCTGTTTCCATCACCGAAAACTTATTATAATATCTTCATTTCTATCTAAGGTTATACCTTCCGCCCACTTGACCCATGATAATTATTATCTATCTGTTTTCATCACTTTGAAAAACATATATCTTCATTTCTATCTAAGGTTATACCTTCCTTATGACCCATGATAATTATGCATCTATCTGTTTCCATCACTAGAAAAACATTATAATATCTTCATTTCTATATCTAAGGTTATACCTTCCTTATGACCAAATGGAAATTATTATATCTGTTTCATCACTGAAAAGCAATTATAATATCTTCCATTTCTATCTAAGGTTATACCTTCAACTAGGCCCCATATTAATTATTATCTATCTGTTTCCATCACTGAAAAACATAATATCTTCATTTCTATCTAAGGTTATACCTTCCTTATGACCCATGATAATTATTATCTATCTGTTTCCATCACTGAAAAACATTATAATATCTTCATTTCTATCTAAGGTTATACATGTACTGAAGGCTTATATGATGATGTATCTATCTGTTTCCATCACTGAAAAACATTATAATATCTTCATTTCTATCTAAGGTTATACCTTCCTTATGACCCATGATAATTATTATCTCTCTGTTTCCATCACTGAAAACATTTATAATATCTGTTTCTATCTAACGTTATACCTTCCTTATGACCCATGATAATTATTATCTATCTGTTTCCATCACTCAAAGACTTTCATTTCTTTTTTTTTTTGAGGTTACACCTTTTTGATGACAAATGATAATATTTATATATCTGTTTCCATCACTGAATAAATTTATAATATATTCATTTATTTTTGGGGGTATACCTTCCTCATGACCCATGATAATCTTTATATATCAGTTTCCATCACTCAATAACTTTATAATATTTTCATTTTTTTTTAAGGTTACACCTTCCTTTATATCCCTGTTTCCATGAATCAATAAATGTATAATATTTTCATTTCTTTTGAGGTTATGCCTTCTTCATGAACCATGATAATCTTTGTATACCTATTACCATCACTCAGTAACTTTAAAACCTTTTCATTTATATTAGAAGTTATACCTTCCTTTATATATCTGTTTCAATCACCCAATATAATATGTAGTATTTTTATATATTTCTGAGGTTATACCTTCCTTACAATTCAAGATAATCTTTACATATCTGTTCCCATCACTCAAAAACTTTATAATGTTTTCATTACTTTTGAGGTTAGTAATTCCTCATGACCCATGATAATCTTTATATATCTGTTTGCATCACACAATAATGTTAAATTATTTTCATTTCATTTTGACCCATGATAACATTTAATCATCAAAAACTTTAAAATGTCTTCAATACTTTTTGCGGTTATGCATTCCTTATGACCAATGATAACCTCTATATATCGGTTTCCATCACTCAAAAACTCAGAATATTTTCATTTATAGCTGAGATTATACCTTACATATGAACCATAATAATTTTTATATATCTCTTCCATCACTCAAAAACATTATAATACTACAATTGTTTTAGAGGTTATACATTCCTCATGGCCTATGATAATCTTTATATATCTGTTCCAATTACTCAAAAAGTATATAACAACTTCATTTATTTTTGAGGTCATACTTTCCTTATGACCCATGATAATCTTTATATATCTGTTCCAATTACTCAAGAAGATTATAAAAACTTCATTTTTTTTGAGGTTATACCTTCCTTATGACCCATGATAATCTTTATATATCTGTTCCAATTACTCAAAAACTTAATAATAATGTCATTTTTTTTTAGGTTATACCTTCCTTATGACCCATGATAATTTTTATATATCTGTTCCAATTACTCAAAAACTTAATAATAATGTCATTTTTTTTGAGGTTATACCTTCCTTATGACCCATGATAGTCTTTATATATCTGTTCCAATTACTCAAAAACTTAATAATAATGTCATTTTTTTTGAGGTTCTACCTTCCTTATGACCCATGATAGTCTTTATATATCTGTCCCAATTACTCAAAAATTTTATAATAATTGTATTTATTTTTTAGGTTATACCTTCCTTATGACCCATGATAGTCTTTATATATCTGTTCCAATTACTCAAAAACTTTATAATAGCTTCATTTTTTTTTGAGGTTCTACCTTCCTTATGACCCATGATAATCTTTATATATCTGTTCCAATTCCTCAAAAAGATTATAAAAACTTCATTTTTTTTTTAGGTTATACCTTCTTTATGACCAATAATAATCTTTATATATCTCTTACAATTACTCAATAATTTATAATAACTTCATTTTTTTTTGAGGTTATACCTTCCTTATGACCCATGATAATCTTTATATATCTGTTACAATTCCTCAAAAAGATTATAAAAACTTCATTTTTTTTTTGAGGTTATACCTTCTTTATGACCAATTATAATCTTTATATATCTCATACAATTACTCTATAACTTTATAATAACTACATTATTTTTAAGTTATACCTTCCTTATGATCCATGATAATTTTTATATATCTATTTCAATTACGCAAAAACTTTATACTAAATTCATATTTTGTGAGGTTATACTTTCCTTATGACCCATGATAATCTTTAAATATCTGTTCCAGTTACTCAAAATCTTTATAATAATGTCATTTTTTTTTAGGTTATACCTTCCTTATGACCCGGATAATCTTTATATATCTGTTCCAATTACTCGAAACTTTTTTTTTACGTTATACCTTTCTTATGACACATGATAATCTTTATATACCTGTTTCCATCACTCAAAAACATTTAAATATTTCCATTACTTTCTGTTTCAATCACTCAATAACTTTATAATATTTCCATTTTTTTTATGACATACCTTCCTTATGAACCATTATAATATGTATATATCCGTTCCCATCACTCAATAACTTTATAATATTTTCATTTCATTGTGAGGTTAAAGCTTCCTTATGATCCATGATAATATTTATATACCTGTTTCCATCACTCTATAACTTTAAAATGTTTTCATTTCTTTTTGAGATTAACTTATTTATGACCCATGATAATCTTTATATATCCGTTTCCATCAATGAATAACTTTATAATATCTTCAGTTCTTTTTGAGATTATACCTTCCTTATGACCCATGATAATGTTTATATATCTGTTTCCATCAATGAATATCTTTATAATATTTTCATCTAATTTTGAAGTTATACCTTCCTTATGACCCATTGTAATCTTTATATATCGGCTTCCATCCCTCAATAACTTTATAACAGTATTCTTTTTTTGAGGTAATATCTTACTTATGATCCGTGATAATCTTTATATACCTATTTCCATCTCTTGATAACTATGATATTTTCATTCTTTTTTATGTTATATCTTCCTCATGTCCCATGTTAATCTTTATATATCTGCTTCCATCACTCAATAAATTTATATTTTCATTTATTTTTTAGATAACCTTCCATACGATCCATGGTAATCTTTACATATCTGTTGCCATCACTAAATAACTTTATTATAATTTCATCTCACTTTTAAGTTATACCTTCTTTATGACTCATTATAATCTTTATATATCGGTTTTAATCTCTCAATAACTTGATATTATTTTTTTTTTGAGGTCATATCTTACTTATGATCCGTGATAATCCTTATATATCTGTTTCCATCAATGAATAACTTTATAATATTTTCATTTCTTTTTTATGTTACACCTTCGTTATGACCCATGATAATCTTTATATACCTGTTTCCATCACTCGATAACTTTGAGATTTTCATTTGTTTTTGAGTTTTTATGTCCCTTATGACCCATTTACATTTTTATATATCTGTTTCTATCACTCAGTGATTTCATAATATTTTAAGTTCTTTTTGAGTTGATACCTTCCTTATGACCCATGTATATTTTTATATGCCTGTTTCCAGCACTCTTCTATTTTATAATATTTACATTTCTTTTTGAGGTTATACCTTCCTTATGACCCATGATAATCTTTATATACCTGTTTCCATCACTCAATAACTTTATAATATATTGTCTTTTTTTTAGTTCATACTGTCCTTATGACCCAAGATAATCTTTATATATCTATTTCCATCACTCAATAACTTTATAATATTTACATTTCTTTTTGAGGTTATACCTTCCTTATGACCCATGGTCGTTGTTATATACCTGTTGACATTAATCAATAACATTATAATTTTATTTTGTCCATTTTCATGTTAAACTTTTAAAATGACCCACTGTAATCTTTATATGCCTGTTCCCATCACTTAGTAAGTTTATACCTCTTTTTTCCTTTTGAGGTTAAACATTTTATGACCCATTGTAATCTTCATATACCTGTTCCCATCACTAAATAACATTATAATATCTTGTTTTTTTGTTCTTAAATCTTTATAAACCTCTTTCCATCACTAAATAACATTATAATATCTCGTTTTTTTTTCTTAAATCTTTATATACCTGTTCCCATCACTAAATAACATTATAATATGTTGTTTTTTTTGTTCTTAAATCTTTATATACCTGTTTCCATCACTAAATAACATTATAATATCTTGTTTTTTTTTGTTCTTAAATCTTTATAAACCTCTTTCCATCACTAAATAACATTATAATATCTCGTTTTTTTTGTTCTTAAATCTTTATATACCTGTTCCCATCACTAAATAACATTATAATATCTTGTTTTTTTTTTGTTCTTAAATCTTTATAAACCTCTTTCCATCACTCAGTAACTTTACAAGATCTTTTTATCCACTTGAGATTGCATGGTAATCTTTAAATACCTGCTTCTATCACTCAAAAACTTTATAATATTTTGCTTCTCTCTTGCGGTTAAATTTTTCTGTTGACCTATAGTAATCTTTATATACCAATTATCATCATTCAATAACTTTATATCTTGTTTCCCTTTTCTATACCTTTCCTTTAACCCTTGTTAACATTTATATACCTGTTCCCTAACTTGAAGATATTTTAACATCTTGTTTCCTTGTTGAGATTATGCAATTCGTATGATCCATGGTGATATTCATAAATCTATTCCTATCATCCAATAACTTCATAATATCTTGTTTCTCTTTTGAAATCTAACCTTTCTTATGACACATGGTAATCTTTATATACCTGAAAAACATTATAATGTTTTGTTTCCCATTTGAGGTTATACCTTTTTTATAATCTTTATAAACCTGTTCTCATCACTCAATAATTTTATAACATCTGTTTTCCCTTTGAGGTTAAACCTTTCTTATGACACATAATAATCTTTATATGCCTGTTCTCGTCACTGAATAATATTATAAAATCTTGTTTCTGTTTTGAGGTTATACCATTTTTATGACCCATTCTAATCTATATAAAACTTTTTATTATATCTTGCTTCCTTTTTTAGGTTAAACCTTTCTTATAATCCATGGTAATCTTTATATATCTGAAATTAACTAGTAAATATCAACACCTACTTTATTTTATATATTTTTTTCTAATTTGATAAACAACCCTCAACTTTAATATCACATAAAAACACAAATTCACAAGGTATATTTGTCGAATTGACTATAAGCATATACTGCAAATTTTACCAACATCAATTGCTTAATAATGATTTCATAGAAAAAACATTAAATTGTATATATAAAAAAGTCTGACATGTTGCTAAATGTTACTGATAATGTACTTAGCTATTACTCTCTTACTCACTTAAGTCCCATAAAGTCCCTTTATTAGTACAAAGCCACAACTCTCAATGCAATAGACATTATAATAGTGTTTTGTTTGGAAAAAAAGTGTGGTGTTGCTAGCCCCATGCTTTGAATTCAAAGTTATCCTCCAGCTAGATTGCTTGTTAACCAAGTATACTCTACTATTTAATCCATAGCTTATTTATTATTATATATGAGTGTACCCCTTGACATCTTAATAATGGCAAATATTTAAGAAGTTTATTAGAAGACATTTAGATGTGTCAAGATGCTGTTTGACATCTCTCTGCTTCAAAACATATGGCCTGCAATGATCTTGCTTTTGAATCATTTCTAATGTTTTCAAATATTTCAAAACTGTTGTGTGACCAAATCCTAATGGTTCTGCAATTCCACCTTGTGCCTGACATGAGTCTTCATGAAGCAGTGCCTCCATTTTTTCATCTTCAAACATGTAAGCGCACCAGAGTGTTCTTTATCTTCAATGTCAAAATCATTATTTTTGAAGCATCCAAACTAATCTCTGCATTTTGTTTCTGACAGAACATGTTCATGATAAGTCTCAACAAGAATTCTGTGTGCTTCAGCTGCAGATTTCTTTTGAATAAAGTAGTGCAGTAAACTTCCTTTTAAATACACTGCCTTTGACACAAAATCTGATATGTTAAACGCTATGAAAACCAAAGTTACATACACTTCAATGAAATGACATACACTGAATTTCAAGCTTGCTTATAGTACTTCATTATAGATGTGTCACCATCTGAAACTGCACACATGCAGTACTGGAAATGTCATCTGTAGGAAAACAGCAAGAACTTATTCAAAGTCCTGATATATATATCTATATATATATATACACACACACACACATACACACATGCAAATAAATGCACAATGAGCTTTATTATAATAGAGAGGATTAGTAAGTATTGTTAAGTAATTAATGAATTATTACTAGGTATTACTTAGTTTAAATCAGTCATTGTTCAGTTATTACTTAATACTACTAATGTAATTGTTTATTACTATATATTGCTATATGTCAACAGATAATAACTAAATATTAAATTCCTATTATTTATTACCAGGAAACTTGAGGATTGCACATGTCATCAGTGCCATTACAACTGACAATAGGACAAATGTGAAATGAGAAAACAAAACTAGAAGGCAAAAAGGAGAAAACAATGGAATAAACATTTTGAAAGTCAAAGAAAATCTGAAATGACATGCATATTGTTATAAATGGAACACTTAAAGATAGAAATTAAGTAATGATGACCAAGAACAATTCTATAAGAATCAGTTATATTGATATCAAGTCAGTCTAGACAAAACAGAATAGTAACTACTAATTATGCCAAGATAGACATAACATGACCTATCATTTCAACAAACAAATAAAAGATTCTTTAGACATGGTTATGTGGAGGACACTTGAAGAGAGAAGCTAAATTTCTATTTATAGAATGGAAAATGGCTTATCTCCTGCTATTAAAATCTGTTTGTATATGTGTTGTGTGCAAAACATGTGAAAGAAAATATGACCAAATCAACAGTTCCATTTTTAAAAAAAATTGATCTTGAAACTCAGAGAATTTGCAAGACGAATTTGTGGCTTATGCAAATTTCCAAGCCAGTGAATAAAAACAGCATGGGTGAGAGAACTCTACATAAGCATTATAGGCTGATGAGTAGTTGTCCTTTGTGGGTGAAGATTTGCAGATTCACCAATTATGTTTCAAAAGAAAACCAGGTATATGATATTCATTCATGCAAAACAAAAGAGTATCTAGAATATTATGTAAATGACTAGTGTTCAGTCATGCAAACCAACAGTATATGTAGTATATTTTAAAAATAATTGATATTCAGTCATGCAAACCAAAATTATGTGTAGCATATTGTGCAAATGATTGGCATTCAGTCATGCAAACTAAAAGTATATGTAGTATATTGTGCAGATGTTTGGTATTTAGTCATACAAATCAGCAGAAAATGTAGTATATTGTGCAAATGTTTGGTATTCAGTCATGCAAATGAGCAGAATATGTAGTATATTGTTCAAATGATGGTTATTGTCATGCAAATGAGCAGAATATGTAGTATGTTGTTCAAATGATGGTTATTGTCATGCAAATGAGCAGAATATGTAGTATGTTGTTCAAATGATGGTTATTGTCATGCAAATGAGCAGAATATGTAGTATGTTGTTCAAATGATTGTTATTCTGTCATGCAAATCAGCTGGATATATAGTATATTGTGCAAATGGTTGGTATTCAGTCATGTCATGCATACCAACAGTATAGACATTCCTTATAACCCATGATAATCTTTGCATATCTATTTCCATCACTCAGAAACATTATAAAAGCTACAATTCTTTTTCAGGTTATACATTCCCTATGATCAATGACAAAATTTATATATAGGTTCCCATCACTCAAAAATTTTATAATATTTTCATTTATATCTGAGGTTATACCTTCATTATGACCCATGATAATTTTAATATATCTGTTCCCATCATTCGAAAATTTTATAATAACATCATTTTTTTTAGGTTTTACCTTCTTTATGACCCATGATAATCTTTATATATTTGTTCCCATGAATCAATAAATTTATAATATTTTCATTTCTTTTGGAGGTTATGCCGTCATGAAGTACAGATTATATGCGAAAGATTAGCATTCAGTTATACAAACTAAACGTATATGTAGTATATTTTGCAAATATTTGTTAAGTACTCATTCAAATTAACAGGAAATGTATTTTATCATTCAAATGATTGATATTCAGTCATGCATACCAAAGGTATATGTAGTATATTGTGCGAAAGATTAGCATTCAGTTATAGAAACTAAAAGTATATGTAGTATATTTTGCAAATATTTGGTAATTACTCATGCAAATTAACAGGAAATGCATTTTATCATGCAAATGATTGATATTCAGTCATGCATACCAACAGTATATGTAGTATATTGTGCGAAAGATTAGCATTCAGTTATACAAACTAAAAGTATATGTAGTATATTTTGCAAATATTTCGTAATTACTCATGCAAATTAACAGGAAATGCATTTTATCATGCAAATGATTGATATTCAGTCATGCAAACCAAGAGTATATGTAGTATATTGTGCGAAAGATTAGCATTCAGTTATACAAACTAAAAGTATATGTAGTATATTTTGCAAATATTTCGTAATTACTCATGCAAATTAACAGGAAATGCATTTTATCATGCAAATGATTGATATTCAGTCATGCAAACCAAGAGTATATGTAGTATATTGTGCGAAAGATTAGCATTCAGTTATACAAACTAAAAGTATATGTAGTATATTTTGCAAATATTTGTTAAGTACTCATTCAAATTAACATGAAATGCATTTTATCATGCAAATGATTGATATTCAGTCATGCAAACCAAGAGTATATGTAGTATATTGTGCAAAAGATTAGCATTCATTTATATAACCTAAAAGTATATGTAGTATATTTTGCAAATATTTGGTAATTACTCATGCAAATTAACAGGAAATGCATTTTATCATTCAAATGATTGATATTCAGTCATGCATACCAACAGTATATGTAGTATATTGTGCAAAAGATTAGCATTCAGTTATACAAACTAAAAGTATATGTAGTATATTTTGCAAATATTTGTTAAGTACTCATTCAAATTAACATGAAATGCATTTTATCATGCAAATGATTGATATTCAGTCATGCAAACCAAGAGTATATGTATTATATTGTGCGAAAGATTAGCATTCAGTTATACAAACTAAAAGTATATGTAGTATATTTTGCAAATATTTCGTAATTACTCATGCAAATTAACAGGAAATGCATTTTATCATTAAATGATTGATATTCAGTCATGCATACCAACAGTATATGTAGTATATTGTGCAAAAGATTAGCATTCAGTTATACAAACTAAAAGTATATGCAGTATATTTTGCAAATATTTGTTAAGTACTCATTCAAATTAACAGGAAATGCATTTTATCATGCAAATGATTGATATTCAGTCATGCAAACCAAGAGTATATGTAGTATATTGTGCAAAAGATTAGCATTCAGTTATACAAACTAAAAGTATATGTAGTATATTGTGCAAATATTTGGTAATTACTCATGCAAATTAACAGGAAATGCATTTCATCATGCAAATGATTGATATTCAGTCATTCATACCAACAGCATATGTAGTATATTGTGCAAAAGATTAGCATTCAGTTATACAAACTAAAAGTATATGCAGTATATTGAGCAAGTGTTTGGTAATTACTCATGCAAATTAACAGGAAATGCATTTTATCATGCAAATGATTGATATTCAGTCATGCATACCAACAGTATATGTAGTATATTGTGCAAAAGATTAGCATTCAGTTATACAAACTAAAAGTATATGCAGTATATTTTGCAAATATTTGTTAAGTACTCATTCAAATTAACATGAAATGCATTTTATCATGCAAATGATTGATATTCAGTCATGCAAACCAAGAGTATATGTAGTATATTGTGCGAAAGATTAGCATTCAGTTATACAAACTAAAAGTATATGTAGTATATTTTGCAAATATTTGGTAATTACTCATGCAAATTAACAGGAAATGCATTTTATCATGCAAATGATTGATATTCAGTCATGCATACCAACAGTATATGTAGTATATTGTGCAAAAGATTAGCATTCAGTTATACAAACTAAAAGTATATGCAGTATATTTTGCAAATATTTGTTAAGTACACATTCAAATTAACAGGAAATGCATTTTATCATGCAAATGATTGATATTCAGTCATGCAAACCAAGAGTATATGTAGTATATTGTGCGAAAGATTAGCATTCAGTTATACAAACTAAAAGTATATGTAGTATATTTTGCAAATATTTGGTAATTACTCATGCAAATTAACAGGAAATGCATTTTATCATGCAAATGATTGATATTCAGTTATGCATACCAACAGTATATGTAGTATATTGTGCAAAAGATTAGCATTCAGTTATACAAACTAAAAGTATATGCAGTATATTTTGCAAATACTTGTTAAGTACTCATTCAAATTAACATGAAATGCATTTTATCATGCAAATGATTGATATTCAGTCATGCAAACCAAGAGTATATGTAGTATATTGTGCGAAAGATTAGCATTCAGTTATACAAACTAAAAGTATATGTAGTATATTTTGCAAATATTTGGTAATTACTCATGCAAATTAACAGGAAATGCATTTTATCATGCAAATGATTGATATTCAGTCATGCATACCAACAGTATATGTAGTATATTGTGCAAAAGATTAGCATTCAGTTATACAAACTAAAAGTATATGCAGTATATTTTGCAAATATTTGTTAAGTACTCATTCAAATTAACAGGAAATGCATTTTATCATGCAAATGATTGATATTCAGTCATGCAAACCAAGAGTATATGTAGTATATTGTGCGAAAGATGAGCATTCAGTTATACAAACTAAAAGTATATGTAGTATATTTTGCAAATATTTGGTAATTACTCATGCAAATTAACAGGAAATGCATTTTATCATGCAAATGTTTGATATTCAGTCATTCATACCAACAGTATATGTAGTATATTGTGCGAAAGATTAGCATTCAGTTATACAAACTAAAAGTATATGTAGTATATTGTGCAAATGTTTGGTAATTACTCATGCAAATTAGCAGGAAATGCATTTTATCATGCAAATGATTGATATTCAGTCATGCATACCAACAGTATATGTAGTATATTGTGCAAAAGATTAGCATTCAGTTAGACAAACTAAAAGTATATGCAGTATATTTTGCAAATATTTGTTAAGTACTCATTCAAATTAACATGAAATGCATTTTATCATGCAAATGTTTGATATTCAGTCATGCAAACCAAGAGTATATGTAGTATGTTGTATATTTTGCAAATATTTAAGTACTCATTCAAATTAACAGGAAATGCATTTTATCACGCAAATGATTGATATTCAGTCATGCAAACCAAGAGTATATGTAGTATATTGTGCGAAGATTAATTCAGTTATGTAAACTAAAAGTATATGTAGTGTATTTTGCAAATATTTGGTAATTACTCATGCAAATTAGCAGGAAATGCATTTTATCATTCAATGATTGATATTCAGTCATGCATACAGCAAGTATATGTGAAGCCTGTGTGCAAAGGGTAACGGCATTAGTTACTTTTAAACTAAGTATATTGATATATTTTGCAAATATTTGTTAAGTGCTCATTCAAATTAACAGGAAATACATTTTATCATGCAAATGATTGATATTCAGTCATTCATACCAACAGTATATGTAGTATATTGTGCGAAAAATTAACATTCAGTTATACAAAACTAAAGTATATGTAGTATATTGTGCAAGTATTTGGTAATTACTCATGCAAATTAGCAAGTATTTATCATGCAAATGATTGATATTAGTCCATACATACCAACAGTATATGTAGTATATTGTGCAAAAGATTAGCATTCAGTTATACAAACTAAAGTATATGCAGTATATTTTTGCAAATATTTGTTACAAGTACTCATTCAAATTAACATGAAATGCATTTTATCATGCAAATGTTTGGTATTGATCATGCAAACCAAGAGTATATGTAGTATATTGTGGGAAAGATTAACATTCAGTTATACAAACTAAAAGTATATGTAGTATATTTTGCAAATATTTGTTAGTACTCATTCAAATTAACAGGAAATACATTTTATCATGCAAATGATTGATAGATGATCATGCAAACCAAGAGTATATGTGGTATATTGTGCGAAAGATTAGCATTCAGTTATACAAACTAAAAGTATATGTAGTATATTTTGCAAATATTTGGTAATTACTCATGCAAATTAACAGGAAATGCATTTTATCATTCAAATGATTGATATTTGATCATGCATACCAACAGTATATGTAGTATATTGTGCAAAGGTTAGCATTCAGTTATACAAACTAAAAGTATATGTAGTATATTTTGCAAATGTTGTTAAGTACTCATTCAAATTAACATGAAATGCATTTTATCATGCAAATGATTGATACTCAGTCATGCAAACCAAGAGTATATGTAGTATATTGTGCGAAAGATTAGCATTCAGTTATACAAACTAAAGTATGTAGTATATTTTTGCAAATATTTGGTAATTACTCATGCAAATTAACTTAGAAATGCATTTTATCATGAAAATGATTGATATTCAGTCATGCATACCAACAGTATGTAGTATATTGTGCAAAAGATTAGCATTCAGTTATACAAACTAAAAGTATATGCAGTATATTTTTGCAAATATTTTGTTAAGTACTCATTCAAATTAACAGTAAATGCATTTTATCATGCAAATGATTGATATTCAGTCATGCAAACCAAGTATATGTAGTATATTGTGCGAAAAGATTAGCATTCAGTTATACAATCTAAAAGTATATGTAGTATATTTTGCAAATATTTGGTAATTACTCATGCAAATTAACAGGAAATGCATTTTATCATGCAAATGATTGATATTCAGTTATGCATACCAACAGTATATGTAGTATATTGTGCAAAGATTAGCATTCAGTTATACAAACTAAAAGTATATGCAGTATATTTTGCAAATATTTATTGAAGTACTCATTCACATTAACATGAAATGCATTTTATCATGCAAATGATTGATATTCAGTCATGCAAACCAAGAGTATATGTAGTATATTGTGCAAAAGATTAGCATTCAGTTATACAAACTAAAAGTATATGTAGTATATTGTGCAAATGTTTGGTAATTACTCATGCAAATTAACAGGAAATGAATTTTATCATGCAAATGATTGATATTCAGTCACTCATACCAACAGTATATGTAGTATATTTTGCAAATATTTGGTGGTAATTACTCATGCAAATTAACAGGAAATGCATTTTATCATGCAAATGATTGATATTCAGTCATTCATACCAACAGTATATGTAGTATATTGTGCAAAAGATTAGCATTCAGTTATACAAACTAAAAGTATATGCAGTATATTTTGCAAATACTTGTTAAGTACTCATTCAAATTAACATGAAATGCATTTTATCATGCAAATGATTGATATTCAGTCATGCATACCAACAGTATATGTAGTATATTGTGCAAAAGATTAGCATTCAGTTATACAAACTAAAAGTATATGCAGTATATTTTGCAAATACTTGTTAAGTACTCATTCAAATTAACATGAAATGCATTTTATCATGCAAATGATTGATATTCAGTCATGCAAACCAAGAGTATATGTAGTATATTGTGCAAAAGATTAGCATTCAGTTATACAAACTAAAAGTATATGTAGTATATTGTGCAAATGTTTAGTATTACTCATGCAAATTAACAGGAAATGAATTTTATCATGCAAATGATTGATATTCAGTCACTCATACCAACAGTATATGTAGTATATTTTGCAAATATTTGGTAATTACTCATGCAAATTAACAGGAAATGCATTTTATCATGCAAATGATTGATATTCAGTCATTCATACCAACAGTATATGTAGTATATTGTGCAAAGATTAGCATTCAGTTATACAAACTAAAAGTATATGCAGTATATTTTACAAATACTAGTTAAGTACTCATTCAAATTAACATGAAATGCATTTTATCATGCAAATGATTGATATTCAGTCATGCATACCAACAGTATATGTAGTATATTGTGCAAAAGATTAGCATTCAGTTATACAAACTAAAAGTATATGCAGTATATTTTGCAAATACTTGTTACTCATTCAAATTAACAGGAAATGCATTTTATCATGCAAATGATTGATATTCAGTCATTCATACCAACAGTATATGTAGTATATTGTGCAAAAGATTAGCATTCAGTTATACAAACTAAAAGTATATGTAGTATATTGTGCAAATGTTTGGTAATTACTCATGCAAATTAGCAGGGAAATGCATTTTATCATGCAAATGATTGATATTCAGTCATGCATACAAAACGGTATATGTAGTATATTGTGCAAAAGATTAGCATTCAGTTATACAAACTAAAAGTATATGCAGTATATTTTGCAAATATTTGTTAAGTACTCATTCAAATTAACATGAAATGTGCATTTTATCATGCAAATGTTTGATATTCAGTCATGCAAACCAAGAGTATATGTAGTATATTGTGGGAAAGATTAGCATTCAGTTATACAAACTAAAAGTATATGTAGTATATTTTGCAAATATTTATTTAAGTACTCATTCAAATTAACAGGAAATGCATTTTATCATGCAAATGATTGATATTCAGTCATGCAAACCAAGAGTATATGTAGTATATTGTGCGAAAGATTAGCATTCAGTTATACAAACTAAAAGTATATGTAATATTTTGCAAATATTTTGGTAATTACTCATGCAAATTAACAGAAGAATGCATTTTATCATTCAAATGATTGATATTCAGTCATGCATACCAACAGTATATGTAGTATATTGTGCAAAAGATTAGCATTCAGTTATACAAACTAAAAGTATATGTAGTATATTTTGCAAATATTTGTTAAGTACTCATTCAAATTAACATGAAATGCATTTTATCATGCAAATGATTGATACTCAGTCATGCAAACCAAGAGTATATGTAGTATATTGTGCGAAAGATTAGCATTCAGTTATACAAACTAAAAGTATATGTAGTATATTTTGCAAATATTTGGTAATTACTCATGCAAATTAACAGGAAATGCATTTTATCATGCAAATGATTGATATTCAGTCATGCATACCAACAGTATATGTAGTATATTGTGCAAAAGATTAGCATTCAGTTATACAAACTAAAAGTATATGCAGTATATTTTGCAAATATTAAGTACTCATTCAAATTAACAGTAAATGCATTTTATCATGCAAATGATTGATATTCAGTCATGCAAACCAAGAGTATATGTAGTATATTGTGCAAAAGATTAGCATTCAGTTATACAAACTAAAAGTATATGTAGTATATTGTGCAAATGTTTGGTAATTACTCATGCAAATTAACAGGAAATGAATTTTATCATGCAAATGATTGATATTCAGTCACTCATACCAACAGTATATGTAGTATATTTTGCAAATATTTGGTAATTACTCATGCAAATTAACAGAAAATGCATTTTATCATGCAAATGATTGATATTCAGTCATTCATACCAACAGTATATATATGTAGTATATTGTGCAAAGATTAGCATTCAGTTATACAAACTAAAAGTATATGTAGTATATTGTGCAAATGTTTGGTAATTACTCATGCAAATTAGCAGGAAATGCATTTTATCATGCAAATGATTGATATTCAGTCATGCATACCAACAGTATATGTAGTATATTGTGCAAAAGATTAGCATTCAGTTATACAAACTAAAAGTATATGCAGTATATTTTGCAAATATTTGTTAAGTACTCATTCAAATTAACATGAAATGCATTTTATCATGCAAATGTTTGATATTCAGTCATGCAAACCAAGAGTATATGTAGTATATTGTGGGAAAGATTAGCATTCAGTTATACAAACTAAAAGTATATGTATTATATTTTGCAAATATTTGTTAAGTACTCATTCAAATTAACAGGAAATGCATTTTATCATGCAAATGATTGATATTCAGTCATGCAAACCAAGAGTATATGTAGTATATTGTGCGAAAGATTAGCATTCAGTTATACAAACTAAAAGTATATGTAGTATATTTTGCAAATATTTGGTAATTACTCATGCAAATTAACAGGAAATGCATTTTATCATTCAAATGATTGATATTCAGTCATGCATACCAACAGTATATGTAGTATATTGTGCAAAAGATTAGCATTCAGTTATACAAACTAAAAGTATGTAGTATATTTTGCAAATATTTGTTAAGTACTCATTCAAATTAACATGAAATGCATTTTATCATGCAAATGATTGATACTCAGTCATGCAAACCAAGAGTATATGTAGTATATTGTGCGAAGATTAGCATTCAGTTATACAAACTAAAAGTATATGTAGTATATTTTGCAATATTTGGTAATTACTCATGCAAATTAACAGGAAATGCATTTTATCATGCAAATGATTGATATTCAGTCATGCATACCAACAGTATATGTAGTATATTGTGCAAAAGATTAGCATTCAGTTATACAAACTAAAAGTATGCAGTATATTTTGCAAATATTTGTTAAGTACTCATTCAAATTAACAGTAAATGCATTTTATCATGCAAATGATTGATATTCAGTCATGGAAATACAAGAGTATATGTAGTATATTGTGCAAAAGATTAGCATTCAGTTATACAAACTAAGTATATGTAGTATATTGTGCAAATGTTTGGTAATTACTCATGCAAATTAACAGGAAATGAATTTTATCATGCAAATGATTGATATTCAGTCACTCATACCAACAGTATATGTAGTATATTTTGCAAATATTTGGTAATTACTCATGCAAATTAACAGGAAATGCATTTTATCATGCAAATGATTGATATTCAGTCATTCATACCAACAGTATATGTAGTATATTGTGCAAAAGATTAGCATTCAGTTATACAAACTAAAAGTATATGCAGTATATTTTGCAAATACTTGTTAAGTACTCATTCAAATTAACATGAAATGCATTTTATCATGCAAATGATTGATATTCAGTCATGCAAACCAAGAGTATATGTAGTATATTGTGCGAAAGATTAGCATTCAGTTATACAAACTAAAAGTATATGTAGTATATTTTGCAAATATTTGGTAATTACTCATGCAAATTAACAGGAAATGCATTTTATCATGCAAATGATTGATATTCAGTCATGCATACCAACAGTATATGTAGTATATTGTGCAAAAGATTAGCATTCAATTATACAAACTAAAAGTATATGCAGTATATTTTGCAAATATTTGTTAAGTACTCATTCAAATTAACAGGAAATGCATTTTATCATGCAAATGTTTGATATTCAGTCATTCATACCAACAGTATATGTAGTATATTGTGCGAAAGATTAGCATTCAGTTATACAAACTAAAAGTATATGTAGTATATTGTGCAAATATTTGGTAATTACTCATGCAAATTAGCAGGAAATGCATTTTATCATGCAAATGATTGATATTCAGTCATGCATACCAACAGTATATGTAGTATATTGTGCAAAAGATTAGCATTCAGTTATACAAACTAAAAGTATATGCAGTATATTTTGCAAATATTTGTTAAGTACTCATTCAAATTTACATGAAATGCATTTTATCATGCAAATGTTTGATATTCAGTCATGCAAACCAAGAGTATATGTAGTATATTGTGGGAAAGATTAGCATTCAGTTATACAAACTAAAAGTATATGTAGTATATTTGCAAATATTTGTTAAGTACTCATTCAAATTAACAGGAAATGCATTTTATCACGCAAATGATTGATATTCAGTCATGCAAACCAAGAGTATATGTAGTATATTGTGCGAAAGATTAGCATTCAGTTATACAAACTAAAAGTATATGTAGTATGTTTTGCAAATATTTGGTAATTACTCATGCAAATTAACAGGAAATGCATTTTATCATTCAAATGATTGATATTCAGTCATGCATACCAACAGTATATGTAAGTATATTGTGCAAAAGATTAGCATTCAGTTAGACAAACTAAAAGTATATGCAGTATATTTGCAAATATTTGTTAAGTACTCATTCAAATTAACAGGAAATGCATTTTATCATGCAAATGATTGATATTCAGTCATGCATACCAACAGTATATGTAGTATATTGTGCAAAAGATTAGCATTCAGTTATACAAACTAAAAGTATATGTGGTATATTGAGCAAGTGTTTGGTAATTACTCATGCAAATTAACAGGAAATGCATTTTATCATGCAAATGATTGATATTCAGTCATGCATACCAACAGTATATGTAGTATATTGTGCAAAAGATTAGCATTCAGTTATACAAACTAAAAGTATATGTAGTATATTAAGCAAGTGTTTGGTAATTACTCATGCAAATTAACAGGAAATGCATTTTATCATGCAAATGATTGATATTCAGTCATGCATACCAACAGTATATGTGGTATGTTGTGCAAAGATTAGCATTCAGTTATACAAACTAAAAGTATATGCAGTATATTTTGCAAATATTTGTTAAGTACTCATTCAAATTAACAGGAAATGCATTTTATCATGCAAATGATTGATGTTCAGTCATTCATACCAACAGTATATGTAGTATATTGTGCAAAAGATTAGCATTCAGTTATACAAACTAAAAGTATATGTAGTATATTGAGCAAGTGTTTGGTAATTACTCATGCAAATTAACAGGAAATGCATTTATCATGCAAATGATTGATATTCAGTCATGCATACCAACAGTATATGTAGTATATTGTGCGAAAGATTAGCATTCAATTATACAAACTAAAAGTATATGTGGTATATTTTGCAAATATTTATTAGTACTCATTCAAATTAACATGAAATGCCATTTTATCATGCAAATGATTGATATTCAGTCATGCAAACCAAGAGTATATGTAGTATATTGTGCGAAATATTAGCATTCAGTTATACAAACTAAAGTATATGTAGTATATTTTTGCAAATATTTGGTAATTACTCATGCAAATTAACAGGAAATGCATTTATCATTCAAATGATTGATATTCAGTCATGCATACCAACAGTATATGTGGTATATTGTGCGAAGATTAGCATTCAGTTATACAAACTAAAAGTATATGTGGTATATTTTGCAAATATTTGTTAAGTACTCATTCAAATTAACATGAAATGCATTTTATCATGCAAATGATTGATATTCAGTCATGCAAACCAAGAGTATATGTAGTATATTGTGCGAAAGATTAGCATTCAATTATACAAACTAAAAGTATATAGTATATTGTGATATTTGGTAATTATAAAGTACCAAATTAACAGGAAATGCATTTTATCATTCAAATAATTGATATTCTGATGTGCATGCCAACAGTATATGTAGTATATTGTGCAAAAGATTAGCATTCAGTTAGACAAACTAAAAGTATATGCAGTGTATTTTGCAAATATTTGTTAAGTACTCATTCAAATTAACAGGAAATGCATTTTATCATGCAAATGATTGATATTCAGTCATTCATACCAACAGTATATGTAGTATATTGTGCAAATGTTTGGTAATTACTCATGCAAATTAACAGGAAATGCATTTTATCATTCAAATGATTGATATTCAGTCATGCATACCAACAGTATATGTAGTATATTGTGCAAAGATTAGCATTCAGTTGAACAAACTAAAAGTATATGCAGTATATTTTGCAAATATTTGTTAAGTACTCATTCAAATTAACAGGAAATGCATTTTATCATGCAAATGATTGATATTCAGTCATGCATACCAACAGTATATGTAGTATATTGTGCGAAGATTAGCATTCAGTTATACAAACTAAAAGTATATGTAGTATATTGAGCAAATGTTTGGTAATTACTCATGCAAATTAGCAGGAAATGCACATTTTATCATGCAAATGATTGATATTCAGTCATGCAAACCAAGAGTATATGTAGTATATTATGCGAAAGATTAGCATTCAGTTATACAAACTAAAAGTATATGTAGTATATTGAGCAAGTGTTTGGTAATTACTCATGCAAATTAACAGGAAATGCACATTTTATCATGCAAATGATTGATATTCAGTCATGCATACCAACAGTATATGTAGTATATTGTGCAAAGATTAGCATTCAGTTAGACAAACTAAAAGTATATGCAGTATATTTTGCAAATATTTGTTAAGTACTCATTCAAATTAACAGGAAATGCATTTTATCATGCAAATGATTGATATTCAGTCAACTAACACCAACAGTATATGTAGTATATTGTGCAAAAGATTAGCATTCAGTTATACAAACTAAAAGTATATGTAGTATATTGAGCAAGTGTTTGGTAATTACTCATGCAAATTGTAGGAAATGCATTTTATCATTCAAATGATTGATATTCAGTCATTCATACCAACAGTATATATACTGTATTATGCGAAAGATTAGCATTCAGTCATGAAGAAAACTAAAGTATATGTAGTATATTGTGCAAGTGTTTGGTAATTACTCATGCAAATTAACAGAAATGCATTTTATCATGCAAATGATTGATATTCAGTCATTCATACCAACAGTATATGTAGTATATTGTGCAAAAGATTAGCATTCAGTTATACAAACTAAAAGTATATGTGGTATATTCAGCAAGTGTTTGGTAATTACTCATGCAAATTAACAGGAAATGCATTTTATCATGCAAATGATTGATATTCAGTCATGCATACCAACAGTATATGTAGTATATTGTGCGAAAGATTAGCATTCAATTATACAAACTAAAAGTATATGTAGTATATTTTGCAAATATTTGTTAAGTACTCATTTCAAATTAACATGAAATGCATTTTATCATGCAAATGATGATATTCAGTCATGCAAACCAAAAAGTATATGTAGTATATTGTGCGAAATATTAGCATTCAGTTATACAAACTAAAAGTATATGTAGTATATTTTGCAAATATTTAGTAATTACTCATGAAATTAACAGGAAATGCATTTTATCATTCAAATGATTGATATTCAGTCATGCATACCAACAGTATATGTAGTATATTGTGCGAAAGATTAGCATTCAGTTATACAAACTAAGTATGTAGTATATTTTGCAAATATTTGTTAAGTACTCATTCCAAATTAACATGAAATGCATTTTATCATGCAAATGATTGATATTCAGTCATGCAAAACCAAGAGTATATGTAGTATATTGTGCGAAAGATTAGCATTCAATTATACAAACTAAAGTATATGTAGTATATTGTGCAAATGTTTGGTAATTACTCATGCAAATTAACAGGAAATGCATTTTATCATTCAAATAATTGATATTCAGTCATGCATACCAACAGTATATGTAGTATATTGTGCAAAAGATTAGCATTCAGTTAGACAAACTAAAAGTATATACAGTGTATTTTGCAAATATTTGTTAAGTACTCATTCAAATTAACAGGAAATGCATTTTATCATGCAAATGATTGATATTCAGTCATTCATACCAACAGTATATGTAGTATATTGTGCAAATGTTTGGTAATTACTCATGCAAATTAACAGGAAATGCATTTTATCATTCAAATGATTGATATTCAGTCATGCATACCAACAGTATATGTAGTATATTGTGCAAAAGATTAGCATTCAGTTAGACAAACTAAAAGTATATGCAGTATATTTTGCAAATATTTGTTAAGTACTCATTCAAATTAACAGGAAATGCATTTTATCATGCAAATGATTGATATTCAGTCATGCATACCAACAGTATATGTAGTATATTGTGCGAAAGATTAGCATTCAGTTATACAAACTAAAAGTATATGTAGTATATTGAGCAAATGTTTGGTAATTACTCATGCAAATTAGCAGGAAATGCATTTTATCATGCAAATGATTGATATTCAGTCATGCAAACCAAGAGTATATGTAGTATATTGTGCGAAAGATTAGCATTCAGTTATACAAACTAAAAGTATATGTAGTATATTGAGCAAGTGTTTGGTAATTACTCATGCAAATTAACAGGAAATGCATTTTATCATGCAAATGATTGATATTCAGTCATGCATACCAACAGTATATGTAGTATATTGTGCAAAAGATTAGCATTCAGTTATACAAACTAAAAGTATATGCAGTATATTTTGCAAATATTTGTTAAGTACTCATTCAAATTAACAGGAAATGCATTTTATCATGCAAATGATTGATATTCAGTCATTCATACCAACAGTATATGTAGTATATTGTGCAAAAGATTAGCATTCAGTTATACAAACTAAAAGTATATGTAGTATATTGAGCAAGTGTTTGGTAATTACTCATGCAAATTAACAGGAAATGCATTTTATCATTCAAATGATTGATATTCAGTCATTCATACCAACAGTATATATACTGTATTATGCGAAAGATTAGCATTCAGTCATGAAAACTAAAAGTATATGTAGTATATTGTGCAAAACATTAGCATTCAGTTATACAAACTAAAAGTATATGTAGTATATTGAGCAAATGTTTGGTAATTACTCATGCAAATTAACAGGGAAATGCATTTTATCATTCAAATAATTGATATTCAGTCATGCATACCAACAGTATATGTAGTATATTGTGCAAAAGTTTAGCATTCAGTTATACAAACTAAAAGTATATGCAGTATATTTTGCAAATATTTGTTAAGTACTCATTCAAATTAACAGGAAATGCATTTTATCATGCAAATGATTGATATTCAGTCATTCATACCAACAGTATATGTAGTATATTGTGCAAAAGATTAGCATTCAGTTATACAAACTAAAAGTATATGTAGTATATTCAGCAAGTGTTTGGTAATTACTCATGCAAATTAACAGGAAAATGCATTTTATCATGCAAATGATTGATATTCAGTCATGCATACCAACAGTATATATAGTATATTGTGCAAAAGATTAGCATTCAGTTATACAAACTAAAAGTATAAGTGTAGTATATTTTGCAAATATTTGTTAAGTACTCATTCAAATTAACATGAAATGCATTTTATCATGCAAATGATTGATATTCAGTCATGTAAACCAAGAGTATATGTAGTATATTGTGCTAAATATTAGCATTCAGTTATACAAACTAAAAGTATATGTAGTATATTTTGCAAATATTTGTAATTACTCATGCAAATTAACAGGAAATGCATTTTATCATTCAAATGATTGATATTCAGTCATGCATACCAACAGTATATGTAGTATATTGTGCAAAAGATTAGCATTCAGTTATACAAACTAAAAGTATATGTAGTATATTTTGCAAATATTTGTTAAGTACTCATTCAAATTAACATGAAATGCATTTTATCATGCAAATGATTGATATTCAGTCATGCAAACCAAGAGTATATGTAGTATATTGTGCGAAAGATTAGCATTCAGTTATACAAACTAAAAGTATATGTAGTATATTTTGCAAATATTTGGTAATTACTCATGCAAATTAACAGGAAATGCATTTCATCATGCAAATGATTGATATTCAGTCATGCATACCAACAGTATATGGTATATTGTGCGAAAGATTAGCATTCAGTTATACAAACTAAAAGTATATGTAGTATATTTTGCAAATATTTGTTAAGTACTCATTCAAATTAACATGAAATGCATTTTATCATGCAAATGATTGATATTCAGTCATGCAAACCAAGAGTATATGTGTAGTATATTGTGCGAAAGATTAGCATTCAATTATACAAACTAAAAGTATATGTAGTATATTGTGTGCAAATGTTTGGTAATTACTCATGCAAATTAACAGGAAATGCATTTTATCATTCAAATAATTGATATTCAGTCATGCATACCAACAGTATATGTAGTATATTGTGCAAAAGATTAGCATTCAGTTATACAAACTAAAAGTATATGGTGTATTTTGCAAATATTTGTTAAGTACTCATTCAAATTAACAGGAAATGCATTTTATCATGCAAATGATTGATATTCAGTCATTCATACCAACAGTATATGTAGTATATTGTGCAAATGTTTGGTAATTACTCATGCAAATTAACAGGAAATGCATTTTATCATTCAAATGATTGATATTCAGTCATGCATACCAACAGTATATGTAGTATATTGTGCAAAAGATTAGCATTCAGTTAGACAAACTAAAAGTATATGCAGTATATTTTGCAAATATTTGTTAAGTACTCATTCAAATTAACAGGAAATGCATTTTATCATGCAAATGATTGATATTCAGTCATGCATACCAACAGTATATGTAGTATATTGTGCAAAAGATTAGCATTCAGTTATACAAACTAAAAGTATATGTAGTATATTGAGCAAATGTTTGGTAATTACTCATGCAAATTAGCAGGAAATGCATTTTATCATGCAAATGATTGATATTCAGTCATGCAAACCAAGAGTATATGTAGTATATTGTGCGAAAGATTAGCATTCAGTTATACAAACTAAAAGTATATGTAGTATATTGAGCAAGTGTTTGGTAATTACTCATGCAAATTAACAGGAAATGCATTTTATCATGCAAATGATTGATATTCAGTCATGCATACCAACAGTATATGTAGTATATTGTGCAAAAGATTAGCATTCAGTTATACAAACTAAAAGTATATGCAGTATATTTTGCAAATATTTGTTAAGTACTCATTCAAATTAACAGGAAATGCATTTTATCATGCAAATGATTGATATTCAGTCATTCATACCAACAGTATATGTAGTATATTGTGCAAAAGATTAGCATTCAGTTATACAAACTAAAAGTATATGTAGTATATTGAGCAAGTGTTTGGTAATTACTCATGCAAATTAACAGGAAATGCATTTTATCATTCAAATGATTGATATTCAGTCATTCATACCAACAGTATATATACTGTATTATGCGAAAGATTAGCATTCAGTCATGAAAACTAAAAGTATATGTAGTATATTGTGCAAAACATTAGCATTCAGTTATACAAACTAAAAGTATATGTAGTATATTGAGCAAATGTTTGGTAATTACTCATGCAAATTAACAGGAAATGCATTTTATCATGCAAATGATTGATATTCAGTCATGCATACCAACAGTATATGTAGGATATTGTGCGAATGATTAGCATTCAGGTAGACAAACTAAAGGTATATGTAGTATATTGTGCAAATGTTTGGTAATTACGAACAGTATATTTAGTATATTGTGCAAAAGTTTAGTATTCAGTCATGCAAACTAAAAGTATATATAGTATATTGTGCAAATGATTGGTATTTAGACATGCAAACCAAAAGTATATGTAGAAATATGTGCAAAATTTTAGCATTCAGTTATGCAGACTAAAAGTATATGTAGAATATTGGGCAAATGATTGGTATTCAGTCATGCAAATCAACAGGATATATATTATATTGTGCAAATGATTGATAGTTTGTTACACAAACCAACAGGATATATAGTATATTGTGCAAATGATTGAGAGTTTGTTATGCAAAGCAACAGGATATATATTACATTGTGCAAATGATTGGTATGAAGTCATGCAAACCAAAACTATATAAAGAATATTGTGCAAATAATTGGTATTTAGTCATGCAAACCCACAGGATATATAGTATATTGTGCAAATAATTGGTATTTATTGATGCAAACCAAAATGATATATAGTATATTGTGCAATAATTGGTATTTATTCATGTAAACCAAAAAAATATTTAGTATATTGTGCAAGTGATTGTTACTTCAGTCATGCAAACCAAAATAATATCTAGTATATTGGGCAAATGATTGGTATTTAGTCATGCAAACCAGCAGGATATATATTACATTATGAAATATTTGGTATTCAGTCATGCAAACCAAGAGTATATGTAGTATATTTTGCAAATGATTGTTATTAATCATGCAAACCAACAGGATGTATAGTATATTGTGCAAATGATAGATATTTATTCATGCAAACCAAGAGGATATATCGCATATTGGGCAAATAATTGGTATTTAGTCATGCAAACCAACAGGATATATAGTATCTTTTGCAAATGATTGGCATTTTATTAGTCATGCAAACCAAGTGGTATATATAGTTTATTATACAAATGATTGGTATTCATTCATGAAATCCAAGAGTATATATAGTATATTGTGCAAATGATAGGAATTTATTCATGCAAACCAACAGGACATATATTACATTGTGCCAATCATTGGCATTCAATCATGCAAACCAAGAGGATATATAGCATATTGGACAAATGATTAGTATTTAGTCATGCAAACCAAGAGGATATATAGTATATTGTGCAAATGTTTGGTATTCACTCAAGCAGACCAAGAGGATATATAGTATATTGTGCAAATGATTGGTATTTAGTCAGTCAAACCAACCGGATATATAGTATATTGTGCAAATTATTGGAATTTAGTAATGCAAACAAATAATATATATAGTATATTGTGCAAATGATTGGTATTTAGTCATGCAAACAAAGAGGATATTTAGTATATTGTGCAATTGTTTGGTCTTTAGTCATGTAAGCCAACATGATATATATTTTATTGTGCAAATGATTGGTATTTAGTCATGCAAACTAACAGGAAATAAAGCATATTGTGTAAATGATTGGTATTTAGTCATGCATACCAACATGATATATATTTTATTGTATAAATGATTGGTATTTAGTCATGCAAACCAAGAGGATATATAGTATATTGTGGAAATGATTGGTATTCAGTCATGCAAACCAACCGGATATATAGTATATTGTGCAAATGATTCGTATTTAGTCATGTAAACCAACAGGATGTAGAGTATATTGTGCAAATGATTGGTATGTCGTCATGCAAACCAACCGGATATATAGTATATTGTGCCAACTATTTGTATTTAGTCATGTAAAACAACAGGATATATAGTGTATTGTGCAAATGATTGGTATTTAATCATGCAAACCAACCGGATATATAGTATATTGTGCCAACTATTTGTATTTAGTCATGCAAACAACAGGATATATAGTATATTGTGCAAATGATTGGTATTTAGTCATGCAAACCAACAGGATGTAGAGTATATTGCGAAAATGATTGGTATTTAGTCAAGAAAGCCAAGAGGATATATAGTATATTGTGCAATTGATAGGTATTTAGTCATGCAAACCAAGAGGATATATAGCATATTTTGCAAATGATTGGTATTTAGTCATGCAAACAACAGGATATATAGTATATTGTGCAAATGATTGGTATTTAGTCATGCAAACCAACAGGATGTAGAGTATATTGCGAAAATGATTGGTATTTAGTCAAGAAAGCCAAGAGGATATATAGTATATTGTGCAATTGATAGGTATTTAGTCATGCAAACCAAGAGGATATATAGCATATTTTGCAAATGATTGGTATTTAGTCATGCAAACAACAGGATATATAGTATATTGTGCAAATGATTGGTATTTAGTCATGCAAACCAACAGGATGTAGAGTATATTGCGAAAATGATTGGTATTTAGTCAAGAAAGCCAAGAGGATATATAGTATATTGTGCAATTGATAGGTATTTAGTCATGCAAACCAAGAGGATATATAGTATATTTTGCAAATGATTGGTATTTAGTCATGCAAACAACAGGATATATAGTATATTGTGCAAATGATTGGTATTTAGTCATGCAAACCAACGTGATATATAGTTTATTTTGCAAATGATTGGTATTTAGTCATGCAAACCAAGTGGATATATAGTTTATTGTGGAAATGGTTGGTATGTAGTCATGCAAATCAACCGGATATATATAGTAAATTGTGCAAATGATTGGTACTTAGTCATGTAAATGAACAGGATGTAGAGTATATTGTGCAAATGATTGGTATTTAGTCATGCAAACCAAAAGGATATATAGCATATTGCGCAATTATTTGGTATTTAGTCATGCAAACCAACAGTATATTGTGCAAATGATTGGTATTTAGTCATGCAAACCAAGTGAATATATAGCATATTGTGCAAATGATTGGTATTTAGTCATTCAAACCAAGAGAATATACAGTATATTGTGCAAATGATTGGTATTTAGTCATGCAAACCAACCGGATATATAGTATATTGTGCAAATGATTGGTATTTAGTCATGTAAACCAACAGGATGTAGAGTATATTGTGCAAATGATTGGTATTTAGTCATGCAAACCAAGTGGATATATAGTATATTTTGCAAATGATTGTTATTCCGTCATGCAAACCAAGAGGATATATAGTGTATTGTGGAAATGATTGGTATTTAGTCATGCAAACCAACGTGATATATAGTATATTGTGCAAATGGTTGGTATTCAGTCATGCAAACTAACGTGATATATAGTATATTGTGCAAATAATTGGTATTTTGTCATGAAAACCAACAGGATATATAGTTTATTGTGGAAATGGTTGGTATGTAGTCATGCAAATCAACCGGATATATATAGTAAATTGTGCAAAAGATTGGTATTTAGTCATGCAAATGAACAGGATGTAGAGTATATTGTGCAAATGAGTGGTATTTATTCATGCAAACCAAGAGTATATATAGTATATAGTGCAAATGAGTGGTATTTAGTCATGCAAACCAACGTGAAATATAGTATATTGTGTAAATGATTGGTATTTAGTCAGGCAAACCAAGAGGATATATAGTATACTGTGCAATTGTTTGGTATTTAGTCATGCAAACCAACAGGATATATAGTATATTTTGCAAATGATTGGTATTTAGTCATGCAAAACAAGAGGACATGTAGTATATTGTGCAAATGGTTGGTATTCAGTCATGCAAACCAACGTGATATATAGTATATTGTGCAAATGATTGGTATTTAGTCATGTAAACCAACAGGATGTAGAGTATATTGTGCAAATGATTGGCATTTAGTCATGCAAACCAACGTGATATATAGTATATTGTGTAAATGATTGATATTCAGTCATGCAAACCAATGTGATATATAGTATATTGTGCAAATGATTGGTATTTAGTCATGCAAACCAACCGGATATATAGTATATTGTGCAAATGATTGGTATTTAGTCTTGCAAACCAACCGGATATATAGTATATTGCTCAAATGATTTGTATTTAGTCATGCAAACCAACAGGATGTAGAGTATATTGTGTAAATGATTGGTATTTAGTCATGCAAACGAAGAGGATATATAGTATATTGTGCAAATAATTGGTATTTAGTTATGCAACCAACAGGATATATAGTATATTGTGCAAAAGATTGATATTTACTCATGCAAACCAGCAGGATATATTGTATATTGTGCAAATGATTGTTATTTCGTCATGCAAACCAAGAGGATATATAGTATATTGTGCAAATGATTGGTATATAGTCATTCAAACCAACAGGATATATACTATATTGTGCAAATGATTGGTATTTAGTCATGCAAACCAACAGGATATATAGTATATTTTGCAAATGATTGGTATTTAGTCATGCAAACCAAGAGGATATATAGTATATTATGCAAATGTTTGGTATTCAGTCATGCAAATTGATGGAATATGCACATAGTAGATGTTTTTTTAAAATGTAAATATAAAGTAAAATTTTCTGAGACTTTGAAATTTAATGTATCGTCTGGATTCAGACCAAAACAGCAGATTAATTCTTTATAGGTTCTGTCAGACAATAGATGTCAGTTTTATGGCAGACAAGAGGGAAAACTCAAAAAACAAAAACAAAAAATTCTTGTAGAACATGGAGATTCTTTGTATATTGTATCAATACTAATGAAATGGTTTCATTTGAACAACTTCTTCCCATGAAATAGTTTTTTTGTGGAAAAAGATCTTAAGATTATGCCCCCTGCCCCCAATTACTATAATCTTAGCAATCAAGTCTAGGGTCAACCTTTATCTTTTCCTATGTATTCCCACAGTCTGCATTTTTAGAGCCTCCTTTTACATTCACACAACCATTCTAACTCTCTACTTTCGGGTGATCAATTTTTAAAAAAGAAATTTTGAAAACCTTTGTATAATGGTTTAAATTATTTGAAATTTGAGAATTGTAAGCGTCCAGACTCCAGATTAATCCTTTAAGTTAGAATACTGAGGAGAGTGCTGGCTTATGGTGGAGACTTGCAATCTTTGAAGCCATTTTGTGCTCGTAGAAAAATAATACAACAACGAATAATAACAGTAATAACAGTAACGGCGGTAAAAACAATATTGCTAGTTAGTAGCTGCTCGTAACCTTCGTTATAGTGCGTTTGTTGCATTTAGTTCAGATTGTTGGTAGGCTACTTTTTTTGTTGTACATTCCTCTACTCACATTCATGACGGGCTGACAATATGGCAGATATCTTCTGTCGAAAGTAAAGAACTTAGCTACTTCCTTGCTTTTAAACCTCCCTCCTTAAATATCTCGCCCTTATGAGAAAAGGACTTCCTCTCTCTTTCTCTCTTTTTCTCTATCTTTCTCGTAAGGTTAAACACTACAACACATTAACATTTTTCCTCTTCGCACTCCCCCTTTCTAATCATATCTATATTTTCTTTTATGTTTTTTCACTTACTTCTTGCCACTTGTCTATCTAAAAAAGAAGAAGCAAAAACAATGAACAAACAAAAAAAAAGTCATAGTAATGACACACAAAATAACATTTTTCTTTTTATACATGTTTAACTTTATTTCTCTGTAATATTTTTTTCTTTCTTTCTTCCTTTTCTTTTTCATGTCTTTCCTTTCAGACTTGCCTCTTTGTCTCTATCTATTACTAAGTGTTTTATTCTTTTATTTTTCAATTTTTCGCCCATGGTTCTTTCTTTCATTCTTTCATTATTTTCTGGTCTTCCTCTTCATTCTTATTTTTCTGCTTTTTTTGAAAACGTTTTTTTTACCTCAGAAAAAACAAAACAAAAACTTTTTGTTTTACCTACCCTCTCTTAAACATCCTTATTTTTATTTTTTATTTTCTGATTTACATCTCTCATGAACATCTTAGTCTCTCTCTCTCTCTCTCTCTCTCTCTCTCTCTCTCCCTACCCTACCTACCTACCTACCTTTTTGCAAACTAAATAAACATCTTCACCTTTCTGAAATTAAATAATACTTACTAATTTTACCGTCTCTCATCATCGCATAACATGCACATTTTCTGATACAAATTCACAGACGAGGAAAGGAGGGATAGTCTCTCTCTCTCTCTCTCTTGCAAGCAACACGTGCATGTGCGTTCACTTATGCATGCAATATCGTACATAATTGAATGCATTAGTAAAAAAATAAATAGTTTTATAGATAAAAAAATCGATAAAGCAAAAACAAGAATACTTTTTAAGGATATGGCTACTACACTTAGGTAGAATTTTATCTGAACAGGTTCTGACTAAAAGTAACTTTACTTCTATTTTTGACTTGACAGGGTACTCGGTCTAGGTCTAGGGAGAAAGACAACAACTTGAATAAACTTAAAATAAAAATAGTGATCCAATCTCTTCAGAATATTTTGGCATGAACAATTAAAAAAAGCCTCACTAAACCAGCCGATCATCATACGTAAACTTTTGTTATTACTATTTTATGTACTGCTAATTAACTGTAATTAGGTTGAATATAATTAATAACTTAATTAAGGCAGATTTAACATAATAGACTAGGTTATCATTTTAAATTGTTGGTTGTTATTCTAAGATTTTCTTTAAATTCATTATTCATTTTTGTTATTATAAGCACTGTAGTATACAAGTATTTATCAATTCCATTCTTTTGTTAATCATTTTTTGTCTTCATCCAAGATCACGTGCCCTGTAAACTGTAGTCAAGCAAGCCCAGTTCATTGGTTTTTTTTTTTGGGATGAGGGTGCTTTATCTAGAACACACTCACATGTATGCACAAAATAAATTTTAAACTGCAGATTAGTAATTGTATGCCATGTAATGATCATCCAGCCTCTAAATTCTAGATGCATGTACAACCAACCAAGCTTAAGTTCATCAGTGAAATATTTTAAGTTGCACACACACATACAAGATATTCATATGTCTGTGCTCATATACTCGTTGATACATAACACACACAGAGATACTCTCCTATTCATGCACTTACATATACTTGTTCACAATCACATATACATTAGATTCACTCACAGTGAAATTATATTATACACAGACAGACACCTACTCACACACACACACACACACACACACACACACATATATACACATGCTTATATGCAAATAAGCTGTTAATCCTATACACACAAATATATACACTTATAAATACATTTAGATACACGGGTATATACAACTTTTAATTGTTGTATGTTTTCAAAATATACATATCACTTACATACTATGAGTGCTTATATATGTTTAAAAATATATATATTGTACTGGTATTATATAAAATAGTGCTTGAGATAATACAACACAGATACTAAGTAAATATATATATTGTACTGGTATTATATAAAATAGTGCTTGAGATAATACAACACAGATACTAAGTAAATATATATATTGTACTGGTATTATATAAAATAGTGCTTGAGATAATACAACACAGATACTAAGTAAATATTAATAAATGTACATATTATTCCTCACCGATAGCATGACACTGAGAGTTTCATGCACATTGCAATCTTCAGGTGCTGAGTATAAATTTACCATTAAGTAATTTAAATTTTAATAAACATATCTGGTTGTCGGCATACCTACATATTATACCATTATTACAGTTATTTTAATTTTAATTTTAAAGATTATGTATGGCATTTAAAATAAACATTATATATATATATATATATATATATATATATATATATATTTTTAATCATATCACCCCGAGCAAGGCGGTAACGCCACTGATGTGCAGGGGGCTGCATAGGAGTGAAAAGATTGGAAAACAGAAAACCGGTAACTGCATCCTAAACAGGAAACAAGTGGAGTGTGAACCAGGTGGTAGTTTAGTCTATCTACTCCAATTGAAAAAAAAAAGTGAGAAGATTGGAAAAGAGAAAACTGGAAACCACATCCTAAACAGGAAACAAGGGATGAGCCTCTTCACCTATATATATATATATATATATATATATATATATATATATAAAAGAGTGAACATTTAAGCCAACACTCAGGGGCGACAGACTGTTTCATGCTGAGTGTTGACTTCAATGTTCACGTTTATATTTACATACACTCTATCTCTGATATTGCACTTTATTCTATAAATATAGCACACCTGAAAACTATATTTATCATATATATATATATATATATATATATATATATATATATATGAATGAATGTTTCATATTTACAACCAAAAATTTTTTTTGCATATATTTATATAGTTTTGGTTGTAAAAGTGAATCATTCATATTAAAAATAAAGGGAGATTACTTGTACTTTTTCTATAAAAAATTCATAATTTACATTAGAAGATTGAAATAAAAAATTAATTATCAATTTTTTAATCATTGATCACTATTAACTAATTTTTAGTGAATCTGTATCAACATATTTAAGTAGATATTTATTTTTATGTCTACATGTAACCGTCAATTTATTTCTCTAGTTTAATAAGCTAAGGAATATTTAAGTGTTTTAAGAAAATTAATTTCTTAGATATAAATTACATCTATTTCCTTTCCTGTTGTAAGATTTAGTTCTACCAATGATATCCCATTTGATGACAGATGGAATACCACTATTCTTCTTTTTCTGCATATATATATATATATATATATATATATATATATATATATATATATATATATATATACTCGCATCATAGCCTGGCATTGCCCGTGCAACTCAGAACATTTTAGTAGTAGGAGAAGATGCCAATGAGAGGAGTAGATGGAAAAACTTATATTTTTTTATTTTTATTATTTAATCATATCACCCTGAGCAAGGCGGTAACACCACTGAAGTGCAGGGGGCTGCATAGGAGTGAAAAGATTGGAAAAGAGAAAGCCGGAAACCGCATCCTAAACAAGAAACAAGGGATGAGCCTCTTCACCTGCTCAATAGACGTGGGTGGAGTGTGAACTGGGCGATAGTTTAGTCTATCTACTCCAATTGAAAAAAAAAAAAAAAGTGAAAAGATTGGAACAGAGAAAACCGGAAACCACATCCTAAACAAAAATTATTCTTTAAAAATTGTTAAAAAATTCCATTAAAAAAATCTATTTTCTTTTGCTTTGCGTAAATGTGATTTGATGTTTTGTGTTATTTTTCTGTTTTACTGAAATTAGAAATATAAAAAGTATTATGCTTTCAGTTCAGAAATATTCAAAGAATATTTAAAAATGTAGACATTTAATTTTAGAGGAAAAAGTTACATTAATGTCACATAAATTACAGACAATTGATTTCCTGCATGAAATATTTAGCAAAAAAAAGCTTTATTTTTTTTTAAATTTTATTTTCTGAAGTATGAAATACTAAATCTGAAAAAAAAAAGACTTAAATAATTTAATTAACCACCATTGGCACATTCTTTTTTACATATTTTGTTTTTGTTTGAAAAAACACTTTTTTTTAAAAATATTTCTTTTATTTCAGAATTATTGGGAAAAATATTTACATTTTTTTGTTGACCAAATGAATTTTTAAAATGTCAGAATAAAAATTAAATATAAAGGCTCATTTTTTTTTAATAATAAATATTTTTGTTGCATTTGACACGTGTGATTTGATTTCTGTGACGTAATTTAGCAACCATCTTAGAACTTAGATGTCTTATGGAGCAAATGTAAACAATCAGCTCCATTGGCCAAGAAGTGCAAAAGGGAAAATTGCAGAACTTAAACTCAAAAAGTATGTGTCGACCTGGCTTCACTGTAGATATGTGTCCCTAGAAAGTTTGCATGGCGTAGATTAAAAAATGTAGGTGTGCATAGAGAACAGTCACACACAAACTCACAGATTGCCTTTTATATATATATATATATATATATATATATATGCTCTTATTATGATTGAGCTCTCTAGAGAGGAAAATTTAAAAAAACAGTTACCACTTCTGCGATTTATGCATTACTCTTTAGCAATGAATTGAGTTCTTTCAGTGACTAGTATGTGTATACACCACATATATAACAAGCTAAAATTTCCCTTCTCTGATGCCATACGCCTAGAGGTTAGTGACTCCAACTGACACCAAGTTGGTCAACTTTTGATCCCACCCAGAAGCAAGTAGATGTCTAGCCACACTGATGAGCTGTGATATAGCGAAACAGGCTTGTATGTGGATGACGAATATGGGCATGTATAATGATAATATACACGCTAAAAAGTCTGCCTTCTTCTACCGAGCGCCCATAGCTCAGAGGTAGAATCGCCGACTGATACAAATTCGGTTGGGTTTCAATCTTGGGTTAAAAAGCAATTGGAGTATAACTGTTCTGATTAGCTGTGATACAGCAAAACAGATCTGTCTGCGGATGACTATATATATATATATATATATATAAACCCATTTATTCTAAATGTCATATCTAATTCTTGAAATTAAAATAAAATAATTGTAATTCCGGAATATATAAAAAATAAAAATAAAATAACAGTAATCCTATATAGCTACACCAACAACCAGATATGTTTATTAAAATCTAAATTAAGTGACAGTCAGTTTATACACAGCACCTGAAAACTGCATTGTGTACGAAATTCCAAGCTGTGTTATCAATAATGTTTCCAATATATGCACTGTAGTGGGGGCACTAGAGGGGGCTGTCAATGATGTCTTTGCGTAGATCACTAGGGGATTTCGGGTCTCTCAACATCATACCCCCCCACGGCTAAAACAAAAAAAAACCTTTGACTAAGGAATATCTACAAATATATATAATTTAAGTTGTTTCTAAAAAAAGAGAAAAAAATATAAGGATAAAAACTCGTCTAAGAATTTATAAAAAAAAAATCATTTAAAAGAAATACAAGTATCTACAAATATGTATAAATTTAAAATCGTTCCCGAAAGAATTAGGAAAATAAATATATATATATAAAAGTAATTTAAAATCGTTTTAAAACCACACATAAACAGATGATAAATTATGTACAAGTAAAAAAAACAGCAATTAAAGTTAAATACATTGATTTAAAAACTTATTTATATATTTTTTCTTATTTACGAGTACTATAGAAAAATGAAGAGAACTCAGAAATGCAGAATTTCAGGGAATTTTAGCTAACAATTTGATAATATGTATATTTATTAACATATTTTACATATATATTTTGATGTATCAATCAGTATACAATGCAAGATTCTTTGCTTTGTGTGTTGCTTTTTTTTCAGGTTATACTTTTTTCTTTTTTTCATTTCATTAAAAATTTCCAATTAATTCCACAAAAATATATGAAAAATTATATATTTTAATTTTTCATGTAGGGAGCTTTGTGGTGTAATATATAATAACTTAGTATGAGAAATCAGAGAGCTGAGTTAAAATTTCAGTTAAGTTTGTTACATTTCCTTATGCACAGATACCTTTGGGAAAGGCATGAATCCATCTCTTCTCTTTCCAGCTATGGGTTGAATATCAGTACAGACTGGTTTCTTTGGGCTTGGTTGCTTTCCAGTCTATAACAGAAAGAAATGGAAACCTGCTATGTGATAACCTTCTGCCTAGTCAGTGATGGTGTGAAAGAGACATGATTGCCCAAGCGTGTATCAAATATGACAATTAACTGACTGACTAATCAATACATTATTGAGTAACTGATATTACTAAGTTGTCTTGCAAATCATTTGCTAGTATAGTATATTCAATCCCTCCCCTCCTCGCTGATTCTCCTATGCTTTTGGTTCTTATTTAAAAATAAACTGAAATAAATAAGAACATTTGCATTGATTTACAACAATTGTATAGATTTGCATGTATAGATTTGCATGTATAGATTTGCATGTATAGATTTGCATGTATAGATTTGCATGTATACATTTGGAAATGCATACACATTTTCATCCCAATATCCCACCTATGCATTTATAAAATAGAAACCAAACAAAAACAAAATCAGATTTTAAAAAAAAATTTTTTTTTAAATTTATTTTATGTAATGTGTGAACTGAAGACCAATTGAAGACTAGTAAGTAGTGATTGGAGATCTGTATCCTGTATGGTACTTACCGCTGTACTCTTACGTAAAGTTAGTTGAACAATCTGATATGCACTGCAATAGCGCAAGGAAAGAGATTTCTGAATGAGTATAATGGCACACCCAAAACTACGAGCTTGAATATGTCTCATCTTATACCCTACCCCCATATATATATTAAGAATTAAAAACTGACCATATCTGTCATATGAAATAACAGCAAAAGTGTCATATAACATATAAAAGTAAATCATAATAGTATATGTAACAAATAAACAAAGGATACAAACAAATACGTTTGGATATTTCTTTAAAAAACAAAAATACAGACAGTGTTAAATGCACACAGACACTCAGATACACTGAAATGCTATATGCATATTTTTAACTGTTATATAATATCAGTTCTTATCTATGGTAGTGTGTACTGGACAGTTTCCTCACAGACGAAGATGAGACTTGAAGCTGCAGAAATGTAGTTCTACAGAAGGATACTGAGAATACTTAGCATGTGCGCCATAAGAAAGGAAAATGGAAATAAAAAGATGAAGACCAGATATGTCAGTAATATTCAATGCACAGATAAATAGTAGATTTATAATGAGCAAGATGTGATGAAAAAAATTGTCTGGAACAACACTATGGACCAACAACAGAATACTTAGCTATTGATTCAATATAATCACTCCACTTTTCAGTGGAAAACATGAGACCAAAAAAGCATAATCATTTCCTCTCCTGAAGGTTAGCATCAGCCATCTTTC
>JBBBDQ010001883.1:0-45000 GCA_037127315.1 Ascarosepion bandense
AATTCAGGAGGGTACAATCAATTCAGGAGGGTACAATCAATTAAATCCTTAACACAAAATTAACGCCAACATGCATATAATTAGGTGCCCCCATATACAGGAAAAAACCTTATATAACCATATAACTAGGTATATCTATAGACACCTAAAATATTTACATTAAAATACATCCACAATTACATCATGCAAAGTAGAACACACTTTCTTTCTATATATATATATATATGTGTGTGTGTGTGTGTTTTTTTTTTGTGTTTTTTTTAATCATCTCACCCCAAGCAAGGCATTCCACTGCCACTATTGCGCATGGGGCTACATAGGGGAAGGTAAAGAGAAGGGGTGGTTAGACATAGGGAATGTCAGGAGGAAGGTGAAAGATGAGTAAGGATAGCGAGGATGAGGGTTGGGCAGATGGGAAGAGTGTTTGATAGAATGGGAGCAGGTTAGTGTGTTAGGAGGTGTCTATTGACCTTACATTTAAACTCCTGGAGATTGTAGCCGTCGGGGAAGCAATCATTTGGAAGAGAATTCCACAGTCGGGAAGTGCGAGGAAAGAAACTGTTGGAGTAGACGTTACGGCTGTGTGTGTGTGTGTGTGTGTTTGTGCGTGTATATATATATATATATATATATATATGTGTGTGTGTGTGTGTGTGTGTGTGTAGTCATCCGCAGAGAAAATCAGATAAATAAACATAGAGAGTAACCAACTGAAATGCAGAGATAATTTTGTGGAAGTTTGGTTTTAAAAAATAAGATACGAATTTCCCGGGAGGTACGAGGAATGATTGTTTCTAATAGTGTCCGTTATCCGATGATTGCTCGCAAGACTCGAGTTAGAATATTCGAAATAGATTCAGTTTTCTATTAGCGTCACATCCTTAGGGTAGGGCTTAGTCTTCCACTTCTGTTCCAAATTATCAGCCACCCCCGACGCTAAAAATGTCCCCTAAAGATTTCATTATCATCATCATTATCTAATTTATCGTCATGATTGCCGTCACAATCATTGAAATCGACCGGTAAAGTTACCGAAATAGTCAGGATCTATATTAAGCTTTGTTTAGTTTATTGTTAAAGATGTCAAAATTGGAATTGGATTGGAAATATGTTCGGAAAAATCAGCATCTGAAACTGTAGTTTTGTATATGAGAAATCGAAGACTAACTTCTGGCACCGATAGGAATTCTTCTTCTTCTATGTTCCGCGTCATTTCAGGAGGTAGGCGATCATGGCATTCCATCTCCCTATCCCTGATGGCTCAACACCCGTACTGCCATCCTCTCGCTCAGGCCAATCAAATACGTTACATGCAGTTTTTCCTGTCTCCCCTTCCCTCTATCTAACCAGTTAGTATCAGATTCTCCAAGTCCTCTTTCCTCATTGCATGCCCCAGGAACTTCAGTTGTCTCATCCTGATGCTCAGTATTAATTTCCTTTTCGTTTCCATTCTTTCCAAAATCTCATCATTGTTCACATGCTCGGTCCATGATATCCGCGGCATCCTTCATTTGTCAAGCTAAGAAAACCAATGGTAATATACATTAACCTTTGTTAAGTTTCACGAAGGATAAAACTATACTGTACCTATTTAACTCTTGAAAATCAGCGTTCGAGGTGTAGGCTGTAACTTGAGCTCCTGACACTAAGGGGTAATTAGCAATTTTTTCGTGTAGTGTGAAAAAAGAAAGCTTTTTGCTGGTATCTATCTATCTTCTACTCATACAAGGTCATAGGTCTGCCTTTGAAATCAGAGTTCGAACACCACATAGAGTTATCTTTTCCTTACAAAAGTCAGGCAACATTAACAGATTCTTTGTTCTTGTTTTCGTTCACATATTTAATTCTTTCTTTTGTTTTCATTTTTCTTCTTTTTAGTTGACAATTCTAGTCTCTTTCCTTTCCTCTTCTTTTGTTTTTTTTTATTAGTCATAAATTTATTTAATTTGACAATTTGTTGCACATTTATAATATATATGTATATTTGTGTGTGTGTGTGTGTGTGTGTGTGTGTGTGTGTGTGTGTGTGTGTGTGTGTGTGTAACAATGTGCGTGCGTGTGTTCTTGCTGGTTACTATTTTCATTTATGTAGAATTCAGTTTTAATGACATTTCTTATCTATGAAGTTTGTCAAATTGCTCAGTACAATTTACACTACTGTTTCTGCCCAAAATTGACGGCTGAATTAAATTTCGTGAAACCAATCATGCAATTCGAAAGCATCTATTAAGAAAGCTCTTCAATCTCGAATTTTGGTTTGCAACTTGGCGTTCACTGAGCAAAACAAATACAGAACTTTAATCTTATATTTGTAGAAGTAATCATATATTTGCAGCTAATGTTTAAAATAGAAGAAAGCACGAACGTGTGAACCAACTAACGGGAAAATAAACGAAACGCGACAAATATGTCACTTGCGCGTTGTCTATCATGAAATTGTAAGTTATACAATTAGTGGATGCGTCGTACGAGAGCTTTCCAAATAGAACACTCTTCTTACCAAAGGAATCCATAGAGAATAAGGGTGATTCGACTCTGTGGAAGCGATAAGACGAGCTTCGTTTTACCAGCCTGAGCTAACGGATGGAGCTTGTCCGGACATTTGCCATCGAAGTCGTAAAAGAGTAGCGATGACGCATGGATTTTTTTTCCTGTGGTTTAGGGACTCTAGTTTGGAAAGTTAAGTGACTTTGAACTCGGTCAAGGCTGGTAACTGAGTTGAATTCCAGAGGAATTGTGAGTTCAATCCATTTGCTAAGCAGTAAAGACTAGGGCTCACAATAACTCAGAAATCATAAAAAAGAACAAGGCGAGATATCCCTAAACGTAAACAGTGTAACAAGTAAAAAAATCTAAACAATTAGATTAAATAAGTTCAGTTCGAAATGTTTATATAGAGACCAAAGTATAAACACAACTGATATTTAAATATTAATATATATATATACGTGTATAAGAAATTCATGTTTTTGATACTGAATGACCAAACAAACACTCAACTGTCACAAACACTCAACTCAATGCTGATACAAGATTGTGCTCACGTCTTTCCCATGGGCTATAAAGATATCAGGCATTTTCGTATAATTATTGTTTCGTGGTAAAAGCATAAATATCACGATATTTTAGATGTTTTTGTTAAACATGCTCCGACATCAATATAAAAATTCTTATCGCCTGTCATTCTACAGACATCTCATTTCTACTGCCTACACTTTTAAAAGCATACTTTTTGTTTACATTCCGACTTGTATCCTCATCTTTTTTGTTATTATTAAAACTTTACGGCCGCTTTTCCTTCCAGTCTCCTTCACGTGTCTCTCGGTGTGGATAAACTTCAGGAAATTTTAAAATAAACTTTCATTAAAACTACGGCAATTTGATATGAATTTTTGGGATGAGAAGAAATCATTATTTACATTATTTATAATACCGGAGATTAAAAAACATGTTTCAACAGATAACTGACGAAGGCTGAAAAGTCTTAAAACTATTTAAAAGCAACGTGAATAATCATCGTCTGTATGCATGAACCTTGTTTTATTTGTTGTTGTTTTTGTTGTGGATCCCAGTTGAGAAACCGCCAAAAATAATGAACAACAAAATAGATATGAAGATAGAAAAGTAGGTTATATTGAACGTAATGTATAAACTTGAATTCAGGTTAGTAAATCCAGGAATACTATTAGTAAGAAATAAATATATACAATTCTTGAAGTGAAGTCGTTGGAAATACTATGTCCGTATATCTTATTCTAGCTGAGTTGATCTCTGAGCTATTCTGACTTCTGATGCGGTAGTCTCTGGTAACTTCGGTATCTTTCGGTAACTTACGTATCAGTTCCGGTACTCTGATAACTCGCACGGACATCTACGATTTCTCTCCACTGCCAACTGCAACGGTATTTACCCATCTTCCCACTTAAGGCGCGATGTGACACAAGATCTTTTTAATGTGGGATCTTCCGAGCCAGAGAGCCCGGCCAAAAATATCTGTCTATCTTTCCCCAGTCGTGATTCTACCCTTCGGCGGAACCACGACTAGGTTATTGCTCTCTTCTCGAAACCAGAGAGCCCTCTACGCCCGAAGACATAAAGCTGACAGTGTTAATAGTAGCAGAGCCAACTGCCAACTGCAACAGTATTTACTCTCCTTCCCAACTTAAGGCGAAATATGACACAAGGTGACGAAGGCAGAGAGCGCTCTCCACCCGAAGGCAGACAGCTGATGTTGTCAATAGTAGCAGAGGCAACTGCCAACTACAACGGTATTTACCAACCTTCCCACGCAAGGCTAGATATGACACAAGGTCTTTTTATTGTGGGTCTTCCCGGCCATATAGCCAGGCCAAAAATATCTGTTTATTTTTCCCCAGTCTTGATTCTACCCTTCGGCTGAACCACAACTGGGTTAATGCTCTCTGCTCGGAAGCAGAGAGCGCTCTCTGCTCGAAGGCAGAGAACTGACAGTGTCATAGTCATAGTAGGAGAGACAACTGCCAACTACAACTACTGTTCTCTCTACGGCAGGAGTATATGTACACTCAGTCAAGTCCATTAACATATACAAAAGGGCGAGATCTCACAACAGTTTTTTGTTGTTTTTTTTTCTCCTCGATAAAGTTGTGTGAGTTTTCTTTATTCTCAGTTTCCCCTTTCTGTCTTAGTGGCTTTATCATCCTCCTTGGAAATAAAAACAATCAGGGATATTTGACCAAATATAAATAATGTAACTAATGTTAACAACTAATCACAGAAATTCAAAATGAAATCTCCGAAAGCATTTAGCTGAAGCAATTCCTTAAATTCCCTTCACGTGTATTTTTTTCCTTTTTTTTTTTTTTTTTTTGTTTGCTTGATCGGTTTTGCCATATTGTCACAGATAGTTTAAGAAAATTCATAAAATCTTCTACCTCCAGCTATGAGCTAAATAGCAGGACAGATTGGGTTCTATAGCCTTGGTTGGCAACCAGCCTACCGCCGAAAGCAATGGCAACCTACTGCGGGAAAATCTTCTGCCTAGTCATGTCTCTTTCGAGATAGGATTGTCCTAGCTGGTATCACGTATGGTACTTGACTGAATATAAACGGACGAAATATTTTGCCTGAGATTTTTTGCAACTCTGATAAAATCCCCTTCTTTTAGCTTTAGTAAGTGTTCCTTTTCTCCAATTCTATAAACATTCTGTAGACTTCGTTCAAATCTCATTTAATTTTCTTATATTTCTCTTTAAGACTGATTGACTGATCTATTTTTTACCGCTTATCAACCCTTTGTAGTTTATTTAGAACCAAAACCTACTTAGGATTGTAAAAATAAGTTATTTCTTGCGAGCGTATATTACATTAATAATGTCTTTTTAGAATAAAAATATTTTTTGTTCTAAATAAAAAAAATCCTTCTATTTAACCCATAGGTGGAAGTTATGTATTTATACATCTCCCAATGATACTTTCTCCTTTTGAACAAAAGAAGCCGAGGCGTGATTTCGGTTTTGTGTGTGTCATTTTATCTCTAAGTATTTGGCAACTGATGGCTTTATTTGACGCATTCTAATCTGAAGCCAAACGCTCAGATTCCTTTATCCGCACCAGATCAATGTTGTTCAGTCTAAACTAGCAAGATTCGTGCCATTTTCCCTCGTCATCCTTCCAAGTGATCACTGTGATAAGACCGTTGTTCAAACCTGCAAGTGTAGTTTCTATTGGCATGAATTCACGTTCATGAGAAGGAACACTGTTCGTTTTTACTGTTTTTTTTTTTTGTTATTTTCCATGGCTCTGTAACTAGTACCTGGATCTCGACATTTGGATTTTGCAAGACATATCATTACTTTGTCAGTGTCAGTTTGACATCATATGCACTTTGACCAACCGGTGAACTCGCATGATGCACGGTGTCGTTTTTCTTTTCTCTTCTTGAAAAGATACGATATTAAATACTGTTACACACATAACAGAAGCAATACTCTCGCACCATTACCTGAGAGCAAAAAAATAAAACGTTATGAGGCCTTAGAAGTAACATGTAAAAAAGAATTTTAATGCATTTCTATACTGTTTTGGTGCAGTCTTCCAAAGAAAATCAATCAAATCTTTCCAATCTTTGCCAACACTTCCCTATGGAGAACAACACGTGAAGCACAGAGTTGTTTTCTATTTCCTGATTAGATTCAATTGTGTCAAAGCAATAGGTTAATTTGTTTTGAGCATTTCGTCCCAAGCAAAGCCACTAAGACGTAAGATATTACCGAGTGTGAAAGAATATCAAGCTTTATTAAGAAGATAGAACCAGAAAAGAAGAGACTTTAAGAAGATAGAAAATAACGATTGAAATTGCGTATAAACCTTTGAGATCAAAGTTGACTAGAAAGCAGTGAGTAGAGCGAGAGAAGAATTTGCTACAGTATTTACGTTATTCGGACTATTGTCCTCATCATTGTTGCCACTTGTACGACGTTTCGGCCGTTGTACGCTCCGGCCTTCATCGGGTGTTAAGAATTGTCTATGTTTCTGAGATGAGTTAGTATTTACAGTATTTACACTATTCGGACTATTGTCCTCATCTTTGTTGCCATTTGTACAAAGTTTCGGCCGTTTTACGCTCCGTCCTTCTTCATATACTAGGAATAGTCTATATTTCTGAGATGAGGTAGTATTTACATTATTTATATTATTCGGACTATTGTCCTCATCTTTGTTGCCATTTGTACAACGTTTCGGCCGTTTTACGCTCCGGCCTTCTTCACGTACTAGAAATTATCTATATTTCTGAGATGAGGTAGTATTTACATTATTTATATTATTCGGACTATTGTCCTCATCTTTGTTGCCATTTGTACGACGTTTCGGTCGTTTTACGCTTCGGCCTTCTTCACGTACTAGGAATTGTCTATATTACTGAGATAAGGTACTATTTACAGTATTTACATTATTCGGACTACTGTCCTCATCTTTGTTGCCATTTGTAAGACGTTTCGGTCCTTGTATGCTCAGACCTTCTTCAGGTGCTAGGAATTTCGAACAGAATCCTTTATTACAATCACTGGGGTATATCATCCAGATTCTTTGCGTAAAAATTGGAACTCATGAGTTATCTCCCTCTGACCCTGCAAGTTACTTGTTCACCATTGCTGTAGCCTGGTATTGAACTCACAACTCTAAGAGTCAAGTCAGAAACTAACCAACTTAAGGACACATTGCCCAGTGAATATAGACGTCGGTTAGTTCCTGACTTGACTTTTAGAGTAGAGATTTCAATACCAGGCTACAGCAGTGAGGAACAAATAACTTGCAGGGTTAGAGGGAGATAACTCATGACTTCCAATCGAGGAATGCGAATGATATACGGCAAAGATTGTAATAAAGTCTTTGGTTCGAAATTTCGGAGCGTACAACAGCCGAAACGTTGTACGAATGGCAACAAACATGAGGACAATAGTTCGAATAATGTAAATGCTGTAAGTACTACCTGAACTTAGAAATGGAGACAAATAAGAAATTGCTAGTATAAAACTTATATATATATATATATATATATATATATAGTCATTTCAACTGTAAAATGATGAGATCTTTCCACTAAACTGTGCGTTAATGTGGATTTAAATGCTGCAGCGAGTATGTTTAAATGCCACCGCTAATATGAGGGTAAAAAACGTTACCCTTTGAGACGGAAATCTCAAACAGCAATGAAGAACTATTACTCAACATTTATTATGCAAAGTTTGTTAGTGGGAATTTAAATGCTCCCGCGAGTATGTTCAAATGCCAATACTCTTTTGATAGGAAAAAAGATGTCAGCTTTTGAGACGGAACCTATCAAAGACGCTCTCTCCTTAAAACATACTCTGACCATCCCATGAAACACTGTACCATAAGCCATAGCCCAGATTTTTATCAAAACTTATTCTTGACTTCAGCTTCTTAAACACTTGGATTAATCAGTTTTTAACAGTTGTTAGAATACATATGTCCTACATTGAATCAGCTCACAAAATACTTGTAACTAAATTGTCTACATCAACCAACAAAAAAGATTGCTTTCTCCTACATAAACCAAGAAAAAATACCTCGGTAAAATATCCAAGCCATTAAAAGGTTCATTTTGAATTGAGTACCAAAGTCCAAATCATCTTCATTTATCCATCACACCCAATGGTGCATGCCGTTTCTGTAACAGACTGTTTTTTACGGGGTAGGGTTTTTAGCCCTGTACCCAACCCCAAATCTGGAGGGCCGGTCGATCATTCTTGGTCCTTACGTTTGCAGCACTTGGTATTCCCAATGGTCACCCATTTAAGTACTGCCCAGGCTCAATGTTGCTTACCTTCGGTGATCAGACGGGAACCGGTGCATTCAATACGATATAGCCGTAGACAGAGTCTAAATGGATGTCAGTAAATAAAACTCAGAAGAATCAAATAACACTTTCATATAGTTAACTTCCTTCTATATGCGTCCTTAAGAACACATGGCTCAGTGGATATAAGCGTTGGTTAATTCCAGTGACTTGACCCAAAGATTTGTGAGTGAAATACCTGGCTACAGTGACGAACAAATAACTTAGAGAGTTGAGTTAAAGGGAAATAACTACATGGTATCATGAAGTGGCATCGCACATGGAATGTGAACTATATACTCCAGTGATTGAAATAAAAACGTTCGGTTCAAACATTCTAGCACCTGAAAAGGGCCGGAGTGTACATCGGCCGAAAGGTTATGAGCATGCCAACAGTCTGAACAGTTTAAACTTTGAATCACATTACAAATCTGACCAGACTAAATTTAAGATTCCCGCAGAAATAGAACATATGCTAATATTCGTCCAACCATTTCAAATATAAACAACAATGAAACCACAAATAATGAAATTAAAAAAGAAATGAAAAAACTAAGGAATTGTAAAGCATCGCTCTGTAATATAACAATCTGGCCCCACCCGAGGAAGTGATGCAAGCGATGGTGTTCCCCGTCGGTGTTTGTGAAATACATCCTGTCGAGGCCGGAGCGGATGTCATTTGACCTTATTTCCGACAGCGGCGGAAATGGCTACAGAGGCAAACAGATCAGGTGTCTCTTAGAATTACGTGGGCGTTGCGTATGCGAGGCAAAACCGAAAGGAAAGTCCCGGTTCTAGAAGACTATATAAAGACCTCGACACACGGATTCGCCAGCAGAGAACGGCCAGTGGAAGCAGAGAAACACCACGGCAAGAATACACTCCCGTCAACCCATTCTATGTGCCTCTCACCCTTCCGTTCTCTATTCCACACGGTTCGTCGTCATTAATAAAAATATAACCTTATATTTTTATATATGCGTGTTTGTTGTTTTGTCGTCGTACGGCGATATATAACAGCTCGACACTAAAGAAGCTTCAATTATGGGAATCTTCTCCTAAAATAAATTATATCAAAAAGACAGTTGAAAAATATGTCTATCAATATAAAAACCGAAAAATATATCCTTGCTTAGATGAAAAATTAATGATGATTATATTTTTTTAGACGAAGCAGGCATCAGAACTTCAATAGATGCTGCATAAAATATAATTGCTATCTAGCGTATTTATTAGATTTCCCAAAGAAATAAAATAAAGTTAGTTTAACTATGTGCTGTTTAGTTTTTGAAAAGCACCTTTTGATAATCTTGGGACCCCTTCTGATTTTTTGTCCTCCCTTACATATTTGGTTGTCCCTTTTTCTCACAACCATGCAATTCCGTTTCCTTACAATTGATGTTTAAAGTTTTCCTTTTGCCTTCATCGACGACTTTATTTCTGTTTTTCTTTTCTCTTATATGTGTTGCTTTTAAGTCCCAGCTCGTTTCTGCATTAAGTAATCAGCGCTGATAAAAAATAACTTTCTGATTAGATATGAAGTATCTGTTCAGGAAATTGCCTTACATTAGGCTACTAAGGCAAACCAGTAGAAGTCATTTAAGCTTACTAATAAACCTACACTCTTTCTGCTTAAGCTTAGTTAACGCTTAGCTAAGCTTAGTTTAATATAACAGCTTTGGAATTATTTCGAACTTTTGTTATAATAGACGTTTCGACCAAGTACCCTCTGGTCATCATCAGGTGTCCATAGATTGGCTGATGTGTATTGTCTCGTTGATTACTGCGAAATATCCTGTAAAATCAATTATTGTTCTTTTATATTAGAATTTAGTACTCTCACTACGACCAAGGATCGAACTCAAGACTAGATGATACTAGCATAGTATAATCAAATACTATATCCACTACGGCACCGTCCCGAAAACTTTAGTGGAGTATTTTTTTATTGTATTTTTGGAGCCTTATATATTCAGTGTCAGGTAGATTTTGTCAACTGGATTATGTTTGTGGGTTCGTGCCACTTGTCATAATTCGTATTTATTTCTCAGATGAGTAATTTTCAATAATCTTGGAATTATTTCGAAGGTTTGTTCTCACCTTGGTGGATATATGATCCACATCAGCCAATCTGTGGACACCTGATGATGACTACAGGGTACTTATTCGAAACGTGGTGCCTTTTATAACACCTATATCAACCAAGATGAGAAGAAAAGTTCGAAATAATTCCAAGGTTATTGAAAATTACTCATCTCAAAAATAAATACGACCCTCTATTCTATACTTGTTTGTTTACAAATATCTTGAAACATATAGCTGAAACAAAAAAATGTATAATTTCTTAGGAATATCTTTAGTGGAAGAATTTTAAGTTGGTTGGTTCGTTCGTTCCATTTAACCAGCATATCAACCTTCATTAGATCATTTAATACTGAAAATCGTTTTGATTTGTTTTATTTAGTTTATTTGTTTTATTGTTTTTGTTTGTTTATTTGTAACATTTTTCATTCAATAAGGTTTTGTTGGTAACATTTTTCATTCAATAAATCTTTGTTGGTAACATTTTTCATTCAATAAATCTTTGTTGGTAACATTTTTCATTCAATAAAGTTTTGTTGGTAACATTTTTCATTCAATAAAGTTTTGTTGGTAACATTTTTCGTCCAGCAAGTTGATTGATCCTTCACCCACCGCTTACTAAATCCGTTTATTGTATAATGTGGAGAGCGTGGGCGTATTTTCTTATGTTTGTCAGATTTAGAGCTAGACATGACCAACCGATTGATTGTATCGGGTCTATCTAACCGCCCGTCTAGCTCAAGTCAGAGCCAAAGGGGTGTGTTGCAGGATCATGTCCTTATAATATCCTGGACATGATCAGCTCAACCACCAGGATTACGTTCTCAAGCATTACGGGTCGCCACCCACGGCCAACAGGTGGCCCCATTGATGGACATTTACCCTCTGCAGGGGAGCAGTTGGCGTATTCTGATGCCCCGCCAACAGGGCTGAAGAATTTTAATGCTGTCTGCAGGTTATGTAGAGTTTTCCATTAATACTGATCAAAGTTACCATTAAATAAAACAGTGTTATTGTTGAAAATTTATTGATTTCAATATTGGCTCGTGTTATTTGAGTCATGGCAATTATGTGTGAAAAATAATATCGCCTAAATGTTCACCAAAGATTCGGCAGCACACATCACTACTTGGTGTGCCTTTTTTGCTAGGGGAATCATTAAGCCGAAACCTTCGAAAATTAATTATGTTACGGTGACAGATGACAGGCGAGCGATAACGTGCCATGATAACCAACATTTTATGGCATGAATTGAATGCTATGAATGTCGAAGATTTGTGGTTCCAACTGGACGGCCGCAAATGTCAAACAGCCAATGCAACAATAGTTTTATTGAATGAGATTTCCCAGGTTGCATCATCTCTCGAAATAGTGATGTCAATTAGCCACCTTAATCGTGCGACTTGACCCCTTTAGATTTCTTTCTTTAGGGTCATTTTATTTTTTACACATAATTGCCATAACATGATTCAATAGTAAAACAAACAATTTTTTTTTATTTACCGCTAAGTTCTATCCATTTTAATGAAACACTCTTTACAACTCATAATTTTATTTGGTAGGGAATGAAAATTGGTAATTAATCCATTTCGGTTTGGCCCAAGAACAGTTATGTCCTTTGAGAAAATTCAATTCTCCATTCCTTTTTGCTATTTTTTTGTCTCTTTTCATGCTCAGCCGCTTTTCAACAGTCACTCATCTTGAATAGGCGGTTTTTTAGTTAGACCATGGCACGCCCTCTAGCGACTTTAATAATTCCAATCTAAACGATTATCACTTACACATTTTTAATAAGAACGATAATTCTCTTGGCATTGTTTTGTGGTGTTGTAAGGGGTCAAATTAACTTTAGAAAATGACTAAAGAGGCCGAGTTTCTTTCGGGATTTACGACAGACTCCGCCGATCTTAAATTAAAACGAATTGCTCAAGAAAATATGAAACAATATCTGAACAATAAATCAATATTCTGGAGTTTCCCTTTTTTTTTCTAAACGCATTTGGAATTAGAATTGGAATACTTGAAATTACTGTTCTTTTTTACAAAGGTTGAGTTTTGTTTTACGATTTTAAAAAGAAAATGAAAAATGAAAACAAAATGGACTGAATTATGAAAAACCATTAGCAATTTAATGAATTGCAATGAAATTGGCCATTTTGATTGATTGGTTCATGGTCAATGTTGATGATGGAAACAAGTGGATTTTATGTTACTGTCTCGTAATAAAGGATTAAGTTTATAGATGGAAGGAACAGGAAAGGAATAGGAGAATAGGTTTATAGATGGAGAAATAAAGAAAGAGACTGATCAATAAGGAAATAGGAACATGCAATGATCTGACGGAATAAGTAAATAGCTAGAGGAACAAACTGGGGGATAGAGGAATAAGTTAATAGATCGAGTGACAAGCAAATGAATAAAGGAACGAGGGAATAGATTAAAGAACAAGAAAAGAGAAGGAGATATGAGTTAAAAGATGGAAAAACAAGGAAATACATGATGGAATAGGTTAATGGTAGAACAAGCAAATAGATTGAGTAAAAAACAATTGGATTGAGGAATAAGTAAATAGATAGCAAACAAATAGACTGAGGAATAAGTGTTACTCTCGTTTGGAATTTATATAAATTTTCTCTTAAAACAGTTTTTTTAGAAAAATACTGCCATATTATCGCTTTTTCTAGCATTGACAGAAGTTTCCTTCTTAAACTTTTGTTTAAGGTATGCTGAGCATCAGGAAGAGACAACTGAAGTTCCTGGGACATGCAATGAGGAAGGAGAGCCTGGAGAACCTGATACTGACTGGACAGATAGAAGGAAGGAGAGACAGAGGAAGGCAGCGGATAACATATTTGCAGGGCCTGATCAGGTGGATGACGGAACGGAGGTTGCCAGGAGCAACAGGAGCAAACATACTAAGAGCCACAAGGGATAGAGAGACGTGGAGAGCCATGATCGCCTACGTCCTGAAGGGACAGGGCACATAGAAGAAGAATATAAAAAGGCTATGATTTTGCATGCGATTTTAGTTGTAGATTTTGGATGTCCTCACGTAATCCTTTTTTCTTAGTTTTGTGTTTTTTTTTGTTTTTTTGTTTTTTTGTTTGTTAATTAGTAAAGTTCATTGCCTTTTATACTGTAGTCTATATGGTCTGGTTTGGGTCAGCTCGAAGTAATATAACGCTTATCAAGCTTTTCTTGCTAGAAACATTGTAATTGAGTAGTGGCTTCGATCCTCAATGGGTGCCCCATACTTTCGGCCTTGTGCCACATCTAAGCTACGCTTAGAAAATCAACTAAATGGTCTGATGAAGTGTTTTCTTCTTTACAACCTAGAGAATTAATTTTGTTCATGTCATTAAAAATAATTGATCTACGAAAACGGTTCTATATAGATGACATTTAAAACATTTTTGAATAAGTTGGCCCTCCATAGATGGCATCCATGTTAAAAAAGTGGCTCCAGTTCTGCCGCAAGCAAGAGAGAATAGACTGGATAAAGGAGGTATTAAAGAAAGGATTAAAGATGAATAGGATTCATGAAGATAGAAGATGGCAAATGACGTTGCATTTAAATTTTTGGAGATTATAGCTATCACAGAATCAAGTAAATGGAAGGGAGTTCCACGAGCGGGAAGAGCAAGAAATAGTTGGGGTGGAAGTGGCGGCTACATTTAACTTCTTCGACGATGAAAAATGGAACTTAGATGCCAATCTATTAGCACGCTTAAATTCACGAGGACGGGGTCAGTCAGTTAAGTGCCATACGCAATACATGCTTGGGCGATCATGTCTCGAAAGAGACATGACTGACTGGGCAAAATTATCCCGCATTAAGTTGTCATTGCTTTCTGCGGTAGACTGGTTGCCGATCAAGGCTATAGAACCCAATTTGTCCTGTTATTTAACCCATAACTGGAAGGAATAGACGGATTAATACCTTTCTCAAGGGTATTTGCACGTAAGTGAATGCAATGAATTCAGCTGGAATTCGAACTCGGCTCCCCGATTTCTCGTTCCGAGCAGATCCCTAATGCACTACAACGCACAGGACAGGGTACGAGACAAAAAAGCTCGTCAGAGCAGCTGGCATGAAAATATTTGCAGAAAAGGCAGAGAGAAGCCGCATTACGTCAGTGTGAAAGTGACGTCAAGTAAGGATTGATTACATTGCAGCATCTTCTATGGATTTTTTTCGAGAACCTCGGGATGAAGAGTAGAATCCGACCAGACACGGCAACAGTATTCAGTCCACAATAGGAGATTTATAAATGTGCAAGATGGATTCGAACGAGAAAAAATTCTAGACCAACACTGTGACTCAACCTTATTCTATCTTATGGTGTTTGTCAAAACTACCCCAGGCTCATCCTTTTCTATATTCAATCTCTTAATCTCCTATACTGAATTTATTTAAGTGATCTATCTAAACTTATTTATAAATGGAACTTTGTCTCTGTGTGTGTGTATGTGTATGTGTGTGTGTCTGTGTGCGTGTCCGTTACCTATAGACTCCGAAACGGCTGAACAGATTTTTTTTAAATTTACACAGTTGTACTATTAGCGTCTACGAGTGTTCTTAGCAAGGTTTTGTGTCGAGGTACACCTGATAAATATCGAAAATCGATAATCGAAAAAAATCGGGTTATAGAAGGAGTGGTGCGATTTTAATCAAATTTCATACACTCATAGACAAAGACATCAGAAATGATTTCAGAAGTTTCAAGGTTGCAGTTCTTACAATAGTGCAGAAAATCAATAATATATATATATATATCTATATATAAAAGGCAAGATGTTTGTGTGTGTGTGTCTGTTCATCTGCCTGTATGTCTGTATTTTTTCAGCCCTTTATTTTAGCTTTTGCTTCGGGTTTGGCTCTAAGTAGGTATAATTGTAGTTTTTAATCTCAGCAATGATACCATTTACTCAGAGAACTTATTTAGCCTGCAAAATTCAGTTTACGACGAAAAAAACTTATTTGATATCGATACCAGGAAATGAAAATTTGACTTACATTCCATTCATTTTTCTTTCGGTCTACGGTTTCGCTTTAACTGGAAACAACTAATGCTTTTTAGTCTTTCGTGCCAACGTCCAAAGAGTCTGAGCTCCAGGAACAAGGATTAGTTATAAAGCTTTCATTACACCCGAGCAACGCCGGGCTATCCTGCTAGTCATACCATATTTAAGATATTTAGAACTGATTGTTGCACATTATCTTCTTTTCTTAATCTCCAAAGAAAAATCATGCTATTTTCCATCAATAAGGGAGACATTAATCTCCCAGAAAGCAATACACTGCGCCTCCTCGGCTTCAGTCTCACAGCCGACCTCAAGTGATACTACTACAATGAATCAATGGCTACAGCTACTGCTAGGAATGTCGGGTCACTGTGTTGGGACAGGAAGTTTTTTCTCGTCAAAATCCATCTTGCACGTATACAAATCTACCAGGGCATTGAACACTGTTGCCATATCTGGCCGGGCGCTGCTGCTATTCACCTCAGGGTTTTCAACTGAATTCAAAAGAGAATCTGCAGTGTAATCGATTCCGATTTGACAGCGAGACTTTACAAACTTTCTCGCTGTCGAGATGTGGTAAACCCTCTGTCGTTTCTAGAAATATTTTCACGAATTCAGTCAGTTAAGTGCCATACGTGATACACGCTTTGGGCGATCATGTCTTGGAAAAGACATGACTGTCTGGGAAGAAGGTTATCCCGCAGTAGGTTGCCATTTCTTTCTGCAGTAGACTGGTTGCCAGCCAAGGCTATAAAACCCAATCTGTCCTGTTATTTGACTCATAGCTAGAGGAGCAAGCAATGTATTATATTATTAAGTAATAATTAGTAGGGTATCAATTTATTACTTCATAACAATGGAAAACTGATCCCCCACTTTATGCCTAATAGAAACCTTAATCACGTTTTCTATTATATTCAGTCAGTCAGTTAAGTGCCATACGTGACACACGCTTAGCGATCATGTCTCGAAAGAGACATGACTGACTAGGCAGAAGATTATCCCACAGTAGGTTTGCCATTGCTTTCTGGGGTAGACTGTTTGCCAGCCAAGGCTATTTATATAGCAATCAGCCCTGTTATTTAACCTATAACTGGAGGGAAGAGACGGATTAATACCTTTGTCAAGGGTATTTGTGCATAAGTGAATGCGAGGAATTCAACTGGTATTCGAACTCAGCAACCCGATCTCTCGTTCCGAGTCGATATCTACTGCTCCACAGGTCTCACTCTTTTACAGTGGAAACAGATATAATCGCATCATCTACTCCAACAGTTTATTTTCTCGCACTTTTCCGACCGTGGAATTCCATCCGTTTAATTGCGTCCCTGGTAGCTACAGTCTCCAAGAGTTTACGTACAACGTCAATTGCCATCTTTTATCTTTTTTGGTTCCCATCGTTCTCTTACATTTTCCCCAAATTCAGCTCTTTTCCTCTTTCTTATCGCTCTTCTCACTTGTAACCCCCTGCGCACCAGTGGCAGTACTGCTTTGCTTGGGGTGTATCGATTAAGAAAAAGATGAATTATCGGCAATAAGTCAGTTCTCGTTATTCACTTCCACCGCACACAGACAAGATACGACAGAATGTCACTTTCATCGTGGGGTCTTTGATAGCGATTTACTAAACGTAGATTAGATGTGGTAAAAGGCCAAAAAGATGGAGCACTTAGTAAGGATCGAACTTACCACTCAGTCCTAATTAATCTAGTGCAAAAAGCTAGCAACCATCGCACCACAGTGAAGTGCCCTCAAAATATCAGGTCGAATAGGTTTTAATTTTGATCCAGGATACTCGTGTAGCACATTCAGTGCACATTGAGATTACAGCAGTATTATCTGCAAGTCAAAAAATCTAATGATTATTCTACAACGAGTTGCTCTTATCGTTGAAGCATTCAATAAAGAAAAAAATTTTACTGTAATTGTCAGACAACACTATCTTTTCTATGGAACAACGATAATTTCATTTTCAAATCAAAAAAGAAAATACCGTGAACTTGCTCAGAGAAATACTATTGATTTCATTTATCATTTCCTGTTTTATTGAGTCATATTCAAATACTTGAAGGCTTTTGCACCATCATTGGCATTTGATGTTCTAATTATTTTATTATCTCCTCTAATTCAATTTCATTTGTTGCTAGTGGTTATCATTCATATTTCTTCCAAACAGTTCATTTTTATGACCTTCTTAAAGTTATACATGGACTAATGCTTCGAATTTTCATTCTAATATTTGTAAATACCATGAAAACATCTTCAAATGTAATATATTACTTTAAACAGCGGAAGTAATTAAAAGGTGCATCCGGCCGTATGTAAGGTCAACAAAGGACAAGGGTGGTTGACAGAAATATCCAACCGTAGATAAAGTCAACAAAGCGACAACTGGAAAAAAAACAACCGGCCAACCGGCTTGAAAAGCAATGTACTGCTAGGGGAGACTGACAGATACATTTTTGCCGTAGATAAAGTCAACAAAGCTACAACACAAAAGGGCAAAAAACACGTGAAATTTACGACTATATAAAGTCTAGAATTTTTGTCTGAAGAAACAGAGACTGGCTAACGACCCTCGACAGCTCCTCCATGTGTGCGATCTCTTTCCAGCTGCCCTCTTGCTGTACACAAGCGTCCCCACCGAAGAATAAAGATATAAAATTACATTTTCATATATACGTATCTTAGTTTGACCAGATCTAACAGTAACCTAAACTTATTTATAAATGGAACTTTGTCTCTGTGTGTGTGTATGCATTTGTGTCCGCTACCTATAGACTCCGAAACGGCTGAACCGATGTTCTTGAAAATTTGTACAGTTGTACTATAAGCGACTGCGAGTGTTCTTAGCTAGGTTTTGTATCGAGGTACTCCCGATAAATATCGAAAATCGAAAAAATCGGGTTATAGAAGGAGTGGTCCAATTTTAATCAAATTTGATACACTCATAGACAAAGACATAAGAAACGATATTCAGATGTTTCAAGGTTGCAGTTCTTACAATAGTGCAGAAAATTTAATATCGATACCAGGAAATCAAAATTTAACTTACATCCATTCATTTTTCTTTCAGTCTACGGTTTCGCTTTAACTGGAATCAACTATTACTTTTCAGTCTTTCGTGCCAACGCCAAAAGTCTCTGAGCTCCAGGACCATGGATTAGTTTTAAAGCTTTCATTACACCCGAGCAACGCCGGGCTATACTGCTAGTATACTATATATGTATTGCTGTGTATATTGTATCTTTCGATGATCTGAAATTTTTTAACGTGTTGGTGAAATATCCTTGGGAAATATATTAATCCGTCTCTTCCATCAAGTTATGGATTAAACAACAGGACAGATTGGGTTATATAGCCTTGGCTGGCAACCAGTCTACCACAGAAAGTAATGGCAACATACTGCGGGAAAATCTCCTGCTCAGTCAGTCATGTCTCTTTCTAGACATGATCGCCCAAGTGTGTAGCACTTAACTGACTGACTGGTGATAACTTTAACCCTCCCCACAACCTTGCGGTTTAATGCATCATAATCTACAATTGATGGTTCCCCACTCCTGAACATTATTTTAAGGGATATGTCTTCTTTTTCATATGCCATGTTCATTCAGGACTTAGGCGATCATGGTTCTCCAAATTCTCCTTTTTCTTGGAGCTTTTTCTCCTGGTATCTCTCTCAAACCACACTCTGCCATTCACATGCTCAAGCCCATCAAGTATGTCTCGCGTTGCTTTCCTCTATCTATCCGTCCTGTGGGCATTAGATTCTCCAAGCCGTCCTTCCTAGTTACGTTTCCCAGAAATTTTAGCTGTCTCTTTCTGATAAGTGTAAGATTCCTTTACGTTTTCATCCTCTCCAAAACCTTGCATTGCTCACATATTCGATCCATGTTATCAAAATGCGTTCGTGTGTTAAGACTATAAAATCTATAATTTTTAGCTGAAAGGAAAGAGATGATTAACGACTCCTGACGGCCACTTCGTGTGCCTGACCTCTATCCAGCTGTTCTTCTATAACACCCACCGGGAACCTGTTGTGATGATGACCGAAACCTGAGTCAGAGTCAATGCTGTCGAACACGGCACCAATTATGACGACGCTCTCGGACCGGTAGTCGTGATGATAGCCTCCACACAGTAGCTGGTCTTCAAGACGTCTATTATAACGGCGCCCCCTCCCCTTGCCCACGCTGTGAATTCTGATCCAAGGAAGGCACGCCGAAATCTTGCTAGCTGTGTCTTTACCACGTCGAACCAGGCCGGACGCGCGCGTTCATTTGGTTAACAAAGAAAACAAAAAAAAATACGGCACCAAAAACAAATAAATAAATAGTTTCGATAATCCCTGAATAAGTTGCGGAAAGAGTCTTTATATATATATAAAAAATAAACAAAAAATACAAAAACAATTATCAACAGAAGCAGAATATACAATCGTCGAATTCAATTTCCACGACGGAGTGAAGTTTTCGTTAAAAATAATCAGAGCTACCAATTTTCCAAATAAAAAAGTCTTTTCATAGCTCTTTGCCGAAGTTTTACGGAAACGACCGAAGTGAGGTGTTTTGGCGACAACAGTGTTAAATTCGTTTGGTCTCTTTCGCTCGGCAGCTGTAACTTAACTAGGCTCTTTCTGTTTCTATACATCTTTAGCTAGGACTCTATCGGAGGCGCATTATTCAACTTTAACTCTTTTAAGTCAGTCGGCGGCAGGCTTTACTACGTTTCTTTATATTTTCAGCCATGAGTTCTATGGGAGGCGACCGTCACTGTCTCTACGGCTGGCACCCAATCGGCATGACTCCCTGTTGGGAACTCTTACATCTTGACTGCAACTTAACGAACTGCAACAACATTTTCCTACTCAGGGTCCCGATTTTGATCAGTCAGTTAAGTGCCATACGTGAAAGACGCTTGGGCGATCATGTCTCTTTCGAGACATGACTGACTGGGCAGAAGATTATCCCGCATTAGGTTGCCATTGCTTTCTGCGGTAGACTGGTTGCCAGCCAAAGCTATAGAACCCAATTTGTCCTGTTATTTAACCCATAACTGGAAGAAAGAGACGGATTAATACCTTTCCCAAGGGTATTTGCGCGTAAGTGAATACAATGAATTCAACTGGAATTCGAACTCGGCTCGCAGATTTCTCGTTCCGATCCGATATCCACTGCACCACAACACACATCCGATTTTGATACTTGTCCCAAATTCTCTGGGGCATGCAAAGAGACCCGAGGTATCTTTATGCAAGTCAAATTCTTAACTAATGAGATTATTTCCACCTACACATTTCAAGGTTGTGGTTTGGTTCAACCAATGAACATCAATCTCTCCTCTGACGTAATCTCTCTTCGTCCTTTTCTTAATTCAACTGATTACGTCAGCAAATCCAGCCTTTAGCTTGGAAACTTTAACTCCAGTGAGATTTATAATTAATTTTCATTCTCGTAATCAAAGTCCAAACCTTCTTAACCTCATCATAAAGTTTTTGACAATTTATTTTGACTATCGCCATTTCTCACTTCCACTGGCCGAAAATTCGCTTCTGAATAACAATGCAAAAAGTATATTTTTCCTTTCTCCCCAATTTTCAGATAGTTTTTCTATTTTCCAGATTTTACAAGCTTCCAAGTATTAAATATTTCTAATTAGAGCTCATATCACGATTTACAATAAACTGCAAAATCAACAATACCACTAATAATAATTTCTTTCGCTCCGTCGTATTAAACTAAGAATTAATTTTTTTTTTCATATGTAGAAATAGGATTACACTCCTGCTCCACACAAGCTCCACCACCGAAAAATAAAAATATAAGATTATATTTTTATATATACGGGTTCTTTGTTTGTCCAGATCCAGCGGCAGTATATAACACAAAGAGCGCTTGTTAAAAAGCTATTACAGAAGACCATACTTCATTGAAACTTCTGAGCTGGCGCTACAGAATCTTAGAAAAAGTTAAATATAAAGAAATTTCAACAGTAGGACAAGTTCACATGCAACTCATAGAGGAAATAATAACATAATCAAGATGTTGACAATCCACATCACTTTATACAAAAGGTTAGGAAGGAACCCTTCATCAGTACTAGAAAGAGTGATAATGCAAACCTTTTTTCTGAATACTTGTTTTGACAGAAAGCTCGAAGATATCAAAACCCGATTAATTATTTTTCAAAAAAGAAGTTTAAAAATTACATGACCATAAAGTTGTAATATTGAGGTGTGGGTAACAAAAAAATTTTATAAATTCTTATTGAGATATTTTATAAACTTCAGGCAAAACTAGCGTGTTAATTCTCGGCTTCAGTCAATTCCCCGCTCTCGTTATTAAGCTACCCTGTGCCTTTTCTACAACAATTCTCTGAGCAATTTTCTTATGAGCTTTCTATTTTGGTAACTTGATCATGAATTTAAGCGCAGTACTAAATTATCAGGTAAATCTTATTGTACTGTCAAAGACATAGCCGTAGCCATATATTATATTCTAACAGTTACGTCTCACGCACTTCTCGCCTGTGGAACTCAGTTGAGTCCCATCTGTGTGATCATGTCTCTTTCGAGTCCCATCTGTGTGATCATGTCTCTTTCGAGTCCCATCTGTGTGATCATGTCTCTTTCGAGTCCCATCTGTGTGATCATGTCTCTTTCGAGTCCCATCTGTGTGATCATGTCTCTTTCGAGTCCCATCCGTGTGATCATGTCTCTTTCGAGTCCCATCTGTGTGATCATGTCTCTTTCGAGTCCCATCTGTGTGATCATGTCTCTTTCGAGTCCCATCTGTGTGATCATGTCTCTTTCGAGTCCCATCTGTGTGATCATGTCTCTTTCGAGTCCCATCTGTGTGATCATGTCTCTTTCGAGTCCCATCCGTGTGATCATGTCTCTTTCGAGACAAGACTGACTAGGGAGAACATTTTTCTGTAGTATGTTGCTAATAATTTATTATGGTTAAAGGCTATAAAACCCAATCAAGGCTATAGAACCCAATCTGTCCTGCTATTTAACCCATACCTTGAGGAAAAAGAGACAGAATAATGCTTTTTGTAAGGACATTTGCGCGCAAGTAAATGTAATGAATCTACCTGGAATTCGAACCCTATTTTCCAAATTCTCCTTCCAATATCTACGGTACCATAAAACATATTTCCAATATCCACAGTAAGATAACACACATCTTTTCGACAACCACTGGACCATAACAAGCATACCACCAATATCCACTGTACCATAACACAGGTCCTACCGATATCCATTTTATCACAACACGCATCATTTCGATATGCACTGTACCATAACACGTACACATCCAATACCCATTTTACCATTACAAACATATTTCCGATATCCAATGCACCATGACACGCATCCTTCCGATATCCACGACCCCATAACTCGCATCCTTCCTATATATCAACTGAACCATAGCATGCATCTTTCCAATATCCACTGTACCATATCACGCATCTTTCCGATATCCACTGCACCATAACTCGCATCCTTTCGATATCCACTGTACCATGTCACACATCCTTCCGATATCAACGGCACCATAACACGCATCCTTCCGATATCCACTGTCCCATAACAGGCATCCTTCCGATATCCACAATACCATAACACGCATCCTTCCAATATCCACTGTACTATAACAGGCATCATTCCGATATCCACTGTACCATAAGAGGCATCCTTTCGATATCAATTGCACCATAACACGCATCCTTCCGATACACATTGTACCATAACTCCCATCCTTCGGATATCTACTTTACCATAACACGCATCCTTCCGATATCCACTGCACCATATCCCGCATCCTTCCGGTATCCACTTTACCATAACAAGCATCCTTCCTAGATTCACAGCACCATAACTCGAATCCTTCCTTATATCCATTGCACAATAACATGAATCCTCACGATATCTACTGCACCATAACACGCTTTCTTCCGATATCCACTGTACCATAACAGCCATGTTTTCGATATCCACTGCACCGTAAACCGCATCCTTCCAATATCCACTCTGTCATAACATGCATCTTTCCGATATCCACTGCACCATAACACGCATCCCTCCAGTATCTACTGCAACATAACACGCATGTTTCCGATATCTACTGCACATAACATGCATCTTCTGATATCCACTGGATCATAACACGCATCATTCCGAAATCCACTGCAACATAACACGCATCATTCCGGTATCCTCAGCACCATAACATGCATCCTTTCCGATATCCACTGTAAAATAACACGCTTGTTTCCGATATCCACTGCACCATAACACGCATCCCTCCTATATCCACTGCACCATAACATGCTTCCTTCCGATATCCACTGCAACATAACACGCTTCCTTCCGATATCCACTGCACAATAACATGCATCCTTCCGATATCCACTGCACCATAACACGCATCATTCCGATATCCACTGCACCATAACATGCATCCTTCTGATATCCACTCTCCCATAACATGCTTCCTTCCGATATACACTGCACCATAATACGCATCCTTCCGATATACACTGCACCATATCATGATTCCTTCCGATATCCACTGCACCATAACATGCATCCTTCCGATATCCACTGTCCCATAACATGCATCCTTCCTATATACACTGTACCATAACATGCTTCCTTCCGATATCCACTGCAAAATAACACGCATCATTCCGGTATCCACTGCACCATAACACGCATCTTTCTGATATCCCCTGCAACATGAATTCCTTCCGATATCCACTGTACCAGAACACCCATCTTCCGATATCCACTGCACTATATCACGCTTCCTTTCGATATCCACTGCACCATAACATGCACCATTCCGATATCCACTGCACCATAACTTGCATCCTTCTGATATCCATTGCACCATAACACGCATCTTTTCTATATCCACAGTACCATAACACCTATCCTTTATATATATACCAGGCTCTCGTAATCGAATGGCGGAGCTCGAACCGTTTCCTTGGATATCTCCAAAGCGTTCGACAGATTCTGGCGTGCTAGCTTTTACGCAAACTGCGGTGCTATGGTATAACTGGACATTTTTTGACCTAATCCAGTCATTCCTCTCAAATCGCACATTGAAGGTAGTAATAAATGGACATGCCTCCCATAACACGCACTATATCACGCTTCCTTTCGATATCCACTGCACCAGAACACCCATCTTTCGATATCCACTGCACCATAACATGCACCATTCCGATATCCACTGCACCATAACTTGCATCCTTCTGATATCCATTGCACCATAACACGCATCTTTTCTATATCCACAGTACCATAACACCTATCCTTTATATATATACCAGGCTCTCGTAATCGAATGGCGGAGCTCGAACCGTTTCCTTGGATATCTCCAAAGCGTTCGACAGATTCTGGCGTGCTAGCTTTTACGCAAACTGCGGTGCTATGGTATAACTGGACATTTTTTGACCTAATCCAGTCATTCCTCTCAAATCGCACATTGAAGGTAGTAATAAATGGACATGCCTCCCAAAACTACCATACGAACGCGGGTGTCAAGGCCCTATCCTAGGTCCTACGCTTTTTCTGATCTACATTAATGATCTCTCCCATGCTATAAGATCCATGTACGCTGATAACACCACAGTTTACTCTCGCCTCGATCAAAAATCTGGTGTGGGCAACAAAGCGAATTTTGCTGCCCAGCTTGAGAAGGACCTCCAGTCCGTAGTGGACTGGGGTAAGAAATGGCTCGTAATTTTTAATGCTTCCAAAACGAAGCTGCTATCAATTAACCATCATAGACAATCGCTCGTACTTTCCATTAGCATGGAACAGGCTTGCCTCCTTGAGAGTAAAACACTACGCCTCCTTGGCCTCATACTCTCAGCGGACCTCAAGTTGAATGACTATATCGCATCCATTGCTAAATCCGCTGCTATTAAAGTCGGTTCTCTGTGAAAGGCCCGGAAGTTCTTCCCGTCTAAATCCATCCGGCACATATATAAATATAACGCCCGTGTATTGAATACTGCTGCTACATCTGGTCGGGTGACCCTGCTATTCTCCTCGGGGTTATTGACAAAATACAACGGAGAAACTGTAATGTTATCGATACCGACTTGCCAGACCGGCTGCAGTCACTCTCTCACCGGTGTGACGTGGCTTCCCTGTGCCTCTTCTATAAATACTTTCACGACTTCTGCTCTAACGAACTTAGATCACTGGTGCCCCCTCCCGGTATAAATTTACACTAGGTACTAGATTAACAACTAGGTGTCACCCTTTTACAGTAAAACCAATAAAATGTAACCGCAATTTCTACTCTAACAGCTTCTTTTCAGTACTTTTATGACTTCATTGGACAATTCTGATGCTTCCGTTCATTCAACTTGATGTGCGCTTCTTCTTGTTTTTCTTCAGCATCTATGTGTCATGTCCTTTCAGGCAATGGGAGATCATGGCACTCCACCCGTGTATTGACTACTCCTGCTACATCTGGTCGGGTGTCCCTGCTATTCTCCTCGGGCTTCCCTGTGCCTCTACTATAAATACTTTCACGGCTTCTTCTTCGATGAACGTAGATCACTGGTGCCACCTAGGTATGAATTTCCACGAGATACTAGATTAGCAATTCGGTCCCACTCATTTACAGTGAAAAACAAGATAAGATGTAACCGCAATTTCTACTCTAATAGCTTCTTTTCTCGCACTTCCTGTCTGTAGAATTCCCTTCCATATACTTGCTTCCCCGACAGCTACAATCTCCAGGAATTTAAATGTAAGGTCAACAGACACCCCTTATCACACTAACTCGCACCCATTCTCTCAAACACTCTTCCCATCTACCCAACCCTCATCCTCGGTATTCTCATCCTTCTCCTTCCGACATTTTTTATAACTAACGCCTCTTTCTCATCACCTTCTACTATTATTACTTTGCAAAAATTTTACAAGGCAAATAGCGACAATTTACCAATCGAACCCTGTAGATTTACTATATATATATTTATATAAATATATATACACTAGCGGCTATAATTATTTGCCCACCCCAATTTTTATAAAGCAATCATGTATTTCATACTATTTTTAGTATTTATTGCCGAGCGGATAATTCTAAATGAAAATAGAATGGTTCTTTTGTTAATACTACACAATAAAATGTGCATCAAATGAACTGTTCTGGTGTCCAGTTTTTGTGCTCTCTTCTTCCCCATGCTAGTCTCTTCTTCTTATTGGCTGGCCGAAGCAAAGGCTTCCTGGCTGCCTTGTAAAATTTCGCAAAGTAATAATAACAAAAGAACCATTCTATTTTCATTTAGAATTATCCACTTGGCAATAAATACTAAAAATAACATGAAATACATCATTTCTTTTAAAAAGCTGGGGTCACCTAATAATTATGGCCGGTAGCGTATATGTGACGAATAATACTTGAGAGTGAATTTCCTCTTTTGATATTTTAAAATATAGTCGCTTTTTTTTTATCCTTTTGTTCCTCTTCTGGTTGTTTTTCATGTGGCAGTAGTTCCCTACTCTCTAACGAATGATAAATTTACTCTATACGGTTTAAATTAAGAATTTTACATATTTAGAGTGTGTAATTGTAGGTCTACAATTCCTAGTTTGGAATTGCTGAGTTCTCACGACAACAGTATGGAATCAAATAATGACTTATCTCCTAAATACTCTAGAATGCTCTTTGCTATTTGATATAATGCTAGAAAATAACACTATCCAATTTATTCAGCGTGGTAAAGTGACTATTATTATCAATATATACAATTGAAGTTAAAATAATTGAAATCAATTTACAACAAACACTTTATTTAAATGACTGCTACAGGGGTCGGCAACCTACGACCCGCGGGCCGGGCCGGATCCGGACAGAGAAGGCATTTTGACCAGCCCGCGAGCTTGATTACTAATGACTATTTTTAACATGAGAGATGTGGCTTTCGAATTCAACAAAATGCCTGATGTTATCTTCCTCTGATCTACCCAACCGAATTTGAAACACGATCAAAACTCAGTCAACTTCATTTCTGCGTAAAAAATTAACTCGCTCCCGTATTCTTGCTTTCCTGACGGCTACAACCTCCAGAAATTTAAATGAGAAGTCAATACTCATCTACTAACCACTGGACTCTAGCTCTCTCCCCACCCCCGTATAAACTTCCCTTTCTCCCCACCTATGTATCTGTGATCGCACCTGCTTTCTCAGCTTTCTATTGTTCCTTTCTAACTAGTTTGTACTCCTCACTCTTTTCTAAGTAATCTTTTTACATTTATGTAGCCCCTGCACATCAGTGGCGTTTCCGCCTTGCTCGGGGTGAAATGATTAAAAAAAAACAAAAAACTGAGAGCCGATTTGACCGATCGACCGACCGGCGAAAGATATTACGCGGGAACACCTTCAAAGGGACAATGTTGTCTCAGTCGGCTTTCTATTTCATTCCTCCAACAGCGACCCCCCATCGCTTACCCCTGCCAAATCTACACGTCATAATTTCATCCATTTCACTTCGGTTGATTTTTTTCACTTTGAAGTATTTTGACGTTTATTGAGGAAAAGTAATTTTTATTAGGCGTTTTTTTAATTTTAGATTTTCTTTTGTTTTTCTGATTTTTCAATGTTTATTTTCATTATGGTTTTAAATATTTAGGTTGACAAGGGGTTTGCATATGTAATTTTCCTTAATTTGTCATTAATGGCCTTCGTCTGGCTCGCGATCCATCATTATGACACGATGCGGCCCACGGGATCGAATGTGTTGCCGACCCATGGACTACTACCTAATAATTTCCAGAAAAAGCAGCATTTAAAACTTTTGGACTTTTCGCTATTTAAGCAGAATAAATGGCTTGATTGCCATAGTTACCACAGAAAATAAAATATTTAAAATTCAACTTTCACCTGTGGGATAGGAAAATAAGAATTAAAATCAACCTTCTTCTTCACTTTTACAAAAATTCACAATGACGTTGTGAAATCCTGGTCTTTCCCAAATAGAAAGGATTGACCCTATGCTTAAAGAAAAAGTCGAAACCGGATTTCGCAAATAGATGTTAAATTGATTTTCTGACCAATGGAAGTGGTTTGCAAGACCAAAAAGGGCGTCGCGATCAAGTGCAAAAAATCTAAATTAATATGAATGACCTCGATCAGCGTTACTCAGAGTCAGATGAGAGCAGCGAGACGAAGCAACTAAAATGTAACGGGAGAAATTTCAACCACGAACCGGACATAGGTCGTGTTGCATATTGTCCTATTTCTCCTTCTTTCTCGTGTGCTGATTCCTTTTACTTCTTCTTCTTCTCCATTCAAAGACATTCCTATCAAACATACGCTCATACATACATACGTAGGTAAGCATAAACTCTTTCCAACAAATTATTACTATGAACATTTCTTCAACCACGACCCGGACATAGGTCGCGTCGAACATTGTCCTCTTTCTCCTTCTTTCTCGTGTGCTGATTCTTTTTACTTCTTCTTCTTCTCCATTCAAAGACATTCCTATCAAACATACGCTCATACATACATACATACGTAGGTAAGCATAAACTCTTTCCAACAAATTATTACTATGAACATTTCTTCAACCATGACCCAGACATAGGTCGTATTGCACATTGTCCTCTTTCTCCTTTCTCGTGTGCTGATTCCTTTTACTTCTTTTTCTCCATTCAAAGACATTCCTATCAAACAAACGCTAATACATACATACGTACGTACGCATAAACTCTTTCCAACAAATTACTACTACGAACATTCCCTGATACCCTTAACTTTCTCATTGGACTTTAAACTACTACCTATTCTTGTTCTTCTTTCCTATTAATAAATTTCTATTTTAACATGAAAAAAAAATATTTTTATTATTCTTCCACTCTTCCACACTAACTTCACACATTCCAACCTGCTAACCAACCTTCTGCTAAAAACCTGATAATTCTGATGATGATAATTCTGGTTAAGTCTTGTAAGCTGTAGCGAGTTTGATTATGTATGACACAAGGCCGAATTAAATAAGCATTAACCATCTCCCCGCAGCTTCACACCACAATTAGTAAGCTAGAACGTTATAACATGCGTTATTCCCTGTTATTAACTCAGGTAAACAATTGGATGTGCGTTGTGGTGCAGGGAATATTGCCTCGGAAAGAGAAATAAGGGAACCGAGTTCGAATTCCATTTGAATTCCTTGCATTCACGTACGCCCAAATACCCTTGGGAAAGGTATTAATCCGCCACTTTTCTCTGGTTATGGGTTAAATAACAGGATAGATTGGGTTCTATAGCCTTGGCTGGCAACCAGTCTACCGCAGAAAACACTGGCAACCTACTGCGGAATAATCTTCTGCCCAGTCAGTCATGTCTCTTTCGAGACATGATCGCCCAAGCATGTATCACATATGGCACTTAACTGACTGACTGAATATAATAGTTGAAATCATGATTAAGGCTTTTACTGGTCCTAAAATGGGGGATCGGTTTTCTATTGTTATGAAGTAATAATCTGATCCCGCCCTAATTACTACATAATATAACACATCTCCTTCCCCTCTATCTATGAGTCAAATAACAGGATAGATTTGGTTCTATAGCCTTGGCTGGCAATCAGTCTACCGCAGAAAACAATGGCAACCTACTGCGGAATAATCTTCTGCCCAGTCAGTCATGTCTCTTTTGAGACATGATCGTCCAAGCTGGCACTTAAATAAAGTGACTGAAATAATAGGCTATTACATTTTGATTGCGAGAAAAGACAGAAGAAAAATATATCTGTATAATGTTTGGCGAAAAAACGAAAGCATGCACAATAAAAGGAACGAAAATAGATGAAGCGAAAATGTCGTCATGTGTTTAACGTCTTCTTCAATGAAATTTAAAAATTTCTTAATTTTTAATCTTTGTAACACTTTCGATTGTTCTTTCAATATTCCCATGGAAACTTATTCTGTCATTGAATTAAAAATGGGATCCATTAGGAAATTCAAATAAGAAGAACAATTTAATTTTTAAAGGTACTGCGAGTTGAATTAATTTTTAATTTTAATTAAAACAGTTGCTCAGAAAATATGCTCCAACAAATTTATGACTACTCATAAATATATCAAGGTAGAAAGAAAATTGGCGGACCTGAAGCAGACTACCACCACGTTTAATTTCGTTGTTTTTTAATTTTTTTTTTTTTACATTTTTTAACGGAGTGCTATGATTGTTACTTAAACTTTCCAATCATCAAAAAATTTTTGAAAAATGATAATATTTAAGCAAATTTGTCGGGTGTCAGTTTTTCCTACAACGTTAAAGTAAATCGATCCCCCTTTTTCAATCCACTCGCGTTGGGGTCGCTTTGTTTATGTTAATTTCGTTGTTTTTCTCTCTTTTTTTTTTTTTTACTTTTTTTCAGCGCAGTTCTATCGATTGTTAAAATTTTCAATATTTAAACAAATGTGTGGGGTGTCAGTTTCTCATACAACGTTAAAGTAAATCGATCCTCCATTTTCAACCACTATAAGGTTGTATGAGAAACTGGTCCCCCCACTGGAATTGTGTAAATATATTGAAATTTTTGCAATTTTTGTCATTCGTAAAGTGTAAGGTGTAAAAGATAATATCGCACTGAAAAAAGTTAAAAAAGATTGATAATGAACCAATTTACAGGTGGAGGTAATGTCGTACCGGCGACTGGTTTTAAAATTTGAGGCTCGATTTAACGTCGTATGAGAAACTGATCACCCCAGAAAAATGTTTAAATATTGAAATTTTTCAAATTATTTTTATTTATTTATTTATTTATTTATTTTTTGTCAATCGTAAAGCTAGTGGGTAATTGATAGGACTGCTCTAAAAAAAAGTTTTAAAAAAATGAAAAACAACAAAATTAAACGTGGTGGTAGTCTACTTCAGGTCCGTCATAAAATTATTTGAACAGACAAAATCAAAGATGATATACCTGGCTCGATCGGATTATCTTCCCATGTCGTACTTCTCTCATTTGCCTAAAAGAAATGGACAGAGTCAAACACCGATAACAGAAGTATTCAAAAGTGAAAGAAGACTGAGCAATTTGTGCTTTTCAATTTAATCTATGCAGGAGATTCCAACTTTAAACACGGTCATGGGCATGACAGTAAACTGCATCCAGCAGCAAGGCCTCTGATTGGGAGGTTGTGAGGAGCATGAAACCACCTCTTAATTGCTCTTTGTCCCAGGTCCACTCTCTCAGGGTCCCAGCTATGGGTAAATACTTCTCTGTTGGTCCTGGGTGTGGTGGTAAACTGAATCCAGCAGCATGGCCTCTGATTGGGAGGTTGTGAAGAGCATGGAACCACCTCTTAATTGCTGTTGTTCCTAGGTTTACCCTAACCCGAAGTGGTAGCACCTGTTAGGGTCCCAGCTATGGGCAAATATTTAACCCCCCAAACTGGGGTCAAAACACATTGAAAGTATAAAAATAGACATTTATAGAAATACATAGATAAAAATAGACTTTTCTAGAAAAAGATACATTTCTGAAAGAAAAATATTACTAACAATACATTTTTGAAGGAAAAAAATTGTCATAATACATTTTTAAAGGAAAAAAAAATTATTATTAGCAATACATTTTTGAATACAAAATCAGTTTTCTAAAATAAAAAAAATATTTTTTCATCAAAATCTGACTGAATCAACCTTATCACTATAACCAAACATTAAAAAAAAATGAAAACCCCACCTTTGTGGCATTAAATAACCCACAGACGTTGATATGTCTTTAAGCAAAACTCAAAGTCAAACTATCTTTAAACAAAGTTTTGTACTATATTTTGATTTACTGAGTGTGGGGATAAATTCCTTTTTCAAATTCAGTCGATACAAGAGTCATACAAAAGTTCTGAACCTCACCTAGAAAGAAGAAACATAATTGAATATTTTTTATTGTTTCAACACACTCAGTCAGTTAAGTGCCATACGTGATACACACTTGGGCGATCATGTCTCGAAAGAGACATAACTGACTGGGCAGAAGATTATTCCGCAGTAGGTTGCCATTGCTTTCTGCGGTAGACTGGTTGCCGACCAAGGCTATAGAACTCAATCTGTCCTGTTATTTGACTTCAGGGAGAAGCTTAGAACTTTTTGAACGGCCCTTTTATATTGACGAAACTCAATTTTTCTTTCGAAATTGTTAATATTTTTCTGCACACAAAATATTATATATATATATATAGGATTTAATTATGAATAAAAACTACTATTTGGTTAGAAGTAAAGTTTTCACGAATTTTAGGACATTAAATATATTTAGAAACTGACATAAACCTCTTTCCAGCCAGATAATATTATATTAAATATACTACTACTATTATTATTGTTGTTGTTGTTGTGAACACCGGAACTTTTACTTAAAATAAAAGAGGAGCCTCATCAGCAGACGCTCTGACTTCTACACCCAGGATTGTCCCACTGAACAACGGCCCGGCTAATCATGAACTCTGATCAACAAAAAGACTTTTTTTAATGGTGCGGGGACACCAAACATCTTTTTTTTTAACTAAATTGAGGGTGCTGAATCTGAAAATGTCCTTAGTTTTGTTTTTGTTTTTTGTTTAGCTACCAGTTTTGTTGTACAGAAATGCATCACTTTTGGAAGAAAAAAAAGCACTATTTTTATTTGCTTTCTGTATATATAGTATTGACCGGTGACAATATTTCTCAAAGTAAAATCGTAGAAACTTAACAAGTTGTATTTTTAAAAAAAAACAGATATTAGTCTGCTTATTGTGTAATAGTATTTTTTTCAATAACGATCAAAGTTTTTAAGTATAACTCGATTGAATATACCAAGAACAATAAGTATTTTCATCAAATCATTAAATAAATTAAAGCAGAAATAAAACCTTTTTATAAAACCTTCGTCTTCGTAAAGAACTTTAGATAGAATGTTACCTTTGTGCCTTTTGCTAACAGGTGTTTTCTGTTGAGCCTAGAGGCTAACGTTCTGTCAAATCTTTGCTTAGATTTAAGTCTCAAACCAAATCATTCAGCTCATTTTAGTCAAACGGCTCTGGCAGGGTTTCGAGAACATAGTCAGGATCGTTTCCGCAATGTCTACCATTTATATCAGTATCAGATCTGTCACTTTCAACAAGTTTCAAGTTTGTTGAAAACTGGGATTGGCAAATCATCTAAATTCTAAAGTGGCTACTAATACTAATTTGGTGATAAATAGGAAAAAATAGATATTTCTATTTTAAAATTTTTTACTAAAAAAAAATTTTTTTTTGGATCTCTTATAAAAATAGTTTATTACAAGTGGCTAACATAAATTGATAGACTTCTACAACCTTTATTATCTAAATGTTGCGATCAGCCAAAATCATAAATTGATCTTTTCTTTTTTTGTTTTTTTTTGTTTTTTTTGGGGGGGGGGAGGGTTGTTGCAAAAATAAACAATCTCAGTGCAGCAAAAACGGTAGCTAACCATAAAAATCTAAGGACATTTTCGGAATTAGCAACATCAAATTAACTTTAAAATATGTTTTGTTTCTTGGAACCAAAATTTTGTTGACCAGTAGAATCTGATGATAAAGTAATTGTGATTTTAGTCAATATGCCGGTTGAGATATCTATAGACGTGGAACCAAAAACAATCTATCCCCTTAGATTAAGTAAAAATCTCGGTCCAATATTACTTGATCGGGATGTTACCCAGATCTACAAACACTGATGAAGGTCGGAGAGTGCAAAGACTGAAATGTTGTCATAATATCAAAAATGCGACCACTGTCCGCATATTAATATAGTAAATATTGAATAAACATTATCTTTAAACTTCAAAACGGTTTCAGCCATGACTGTATCATTTTGTCCTTAAGGATACATAGCCCAGTGGATATAGACGTTGGTTAGTTGCAGTGACTTGACCCAAAGAGTTGTGAGTTCAATACCAGGCTACAGCAGTGGTGAACAAGTAACTTAGAAGAGTTCAGTTAGAGGGAGATAACTCATGACTACCAAAAGAGGTTTTGCATAAGGAATAAGAATTATATACTGTAGTGATCGTAATAAAGGGCTCGGTTTTAAATTCCCAGCACCTGAAGAATGCCGGAGCGTACAACGGCTGAAACGTCGTACAAATGACAACAAAGAGGAGGACAATAGAGATGTTAAGTATTTCCTGTTTTCCTTTTCTGTATTTTGTATAAATAAACCTCATTAACTTATATAGACTAATATCAATCCATTGTGCAATTCCTAATGTAGAGTAGTTCCTACTTAGTGATACCTACGCTTTTTGAACTCATTTGCCGAATTTACTTTTGACAATTTAATCTTTCTCCAAGTGCAGACGCATTTAGGATTCTGTGTCTTGTCTAGAGCGGCTGTAATATACATAGTTATTTCTAATACACTTGTTCTGGACGGCATTTAATACATATTCACTCTTTTTTCTTAATATGTGCTATCATTTTTTTTTCTGCATTTGCATATTTACATCGAATATCTGCTTGTTATCGCTCAGACTGAGTGACAGCAGTTCTCAAATCTCAATATCTTTCTAACCTTCCAGAATAGAGGACGGAACGTTTTTCTTTATTTGATCCATGGTCTTATGTTATTCCCATTTATACCACTGTCATTCTTCTTCATCGGAAACTCCCTGGGTTAGGCGTTGTCAAAATATACGCTGATTCGACAGAGCAACACAATAAGAGATGAATGAGCGGTTGAAAAACTTCAGTAATTCCCTCGGAAGGACACCGGATGTGATCGGTAAAAGAATGAGAACAACTTCCTCTATGAGTCAAATAAATTACTTTTTTTTCCCCCCATATTCCCGAAATACAAGAGACGCGTGAAGAATTCAGACATGGGCGGTTAAAACGGTGGTGTAGGAAAAAAAATCAATGAATTTTTGCTTTAAATATGTATAAGTTAGGAAATGTTTATACATTTTATCCGTTCATAAAGATAATTCACCGATGTGAATTCTTTAGTTTATTTAATGATATTCATCAATTTTTATCTCCATATTCACGAGAGTTATTTTCATTTATTTATTTTTGATCTGTTCGAATTGGCAAAGAAATTAAATTAGTTGATTGATTGAGTTGTTTGTTTAACGGTACATAAACTCTTATATGGGTCATTCAATACCGAAATTTCATTTTGGGGTGAGTATTGAAGCAATAAATAGATTTACAATAACGATGAGGACAACTATCCGAATAATGCAAATGTTGTAAATACCTTATCTAAAAACTATGGATAAGTATTGAATACATGCTAAATGATACTCAGGTTTTGTGCATATATATACTAGCAGTATAACCCTGCGTTGCTCGGGTGTAATGAAAGCTTTAATACTAATTCATGGTCCTGGAGCTCAGACTCTTTGGACGTTGGCACGAAAAACTAAAAAGCAATAGTTGTTTCCAGCTAAAGCGAAACCGTAGACTGAAAAAAAAATGAATGGATGTAAGTCAAATTTTGATTTCCTGCTTTCGATATCAAATTAGTTTTGTCGTCGTAAACTGAATTTTGAAGGCTAAATAAGTCCTCTGAGTAAATGGTATCATGGCTGAGACTAAGAACTACAATTATACCTACTTAGAGCCAAACCCGAAGCAAAAACTAAAATAAAAGGGCTGAAAAAAATACAGACATACAGGCAGATAAACAGACATACACACACAAACATCTTGTCTTATATATATATATATATATATATATATATATATATATATATATATATTATCGGTTTTCTGCACTATTGTAAGAACTGCAACTTTGAACTTTTGAATATCGTTTCTTATGTCCTTGTTTATGAGTGTATGAGATTTGATTAAAACCGGACCACTCTTTCTATAAGCCGATTTCTTCGATTATCGATATTTATTGGGGGTACCTCGGCACAAAACCTAGCTAAGAACGCTTGCAGACGCTTATAGTACAACTGTGTAAATTTTCAAGAAAATTGGTTCAGCCGTTTCAGTGTCTTTAGATAACGGACACACACACAGACACACACACAGACAAAGTTTCTATTTATAAATAAGTTTAGATTTGTGTGAACATGATGACTAGAGGAATTGATACGTGTTTTATGTTGTGATTTCTTTGAAGTTATATTTTGGAATATAGTCTGATTTCTTTAAGAAATTTTAGGATATTATATGGATTATTGTCATAAAAGAGTTCTTTTATGTTGTAGTTTTGTTGAAGTTATATTTTTGGAATACAGTTTGATTTCTTTAAGAAATTGTAGAATATTATATGGTATAGAAGACAAATCTTATCTCATCCATCAACTAACTAAACCACTCAAAGTAAAATTGCACACCCGCAAAATCGGATTCAAACGACTAAAAACATTTGGGAAAATCCCAGATCAAAGCAAATTTTACAAGTCAGCGTGAAAATCAAAATTCTGGATCCTGATTGAATTACAAATCGGAAATTCATAATGATGTTATTTCACACCTAGTTGTGAAAAGGCTGGCTGGAGCCGGCAAATTGAGAAGCTTCATTATTTAAACCAGTCAAGTCCAGTCAGAATGCAAGTGGTATCTGATATCATCTCACAATCTAAGGAAAAAAGAAAACTTCACGTCGACCGCTTCCAATTTTCTTTTTTTTATTTTTCACTCTACGCCACCCGGTGCGTCACATATCCATTCTATCTTTTCGTTTTCATTCTACGCCGCCAAAGAGAGCAACAACAACAACAGAACGCTTTAAGTACAATTTCTTTATTTGTTTTACTTTCTCTCTCACGCTTTCCCCGACCTACCACAAAGAAGGAAGGAACTTTAGAATCACAATTCGCTTATTACACACAAAGGAACATAAGTCTTCACATTTTACTACTATCAGTATACACTCCGGTACACTTAGCTATTTACTACTATCAAACCATGAACTCTGAACTTCTGTAGACATTTCAAATGCTTACATTTCTTTTTGAACAATTTTAACTACAAAGCTGCATGCATTTCCCAATGAACATAACAAATATGTTATAGTGTTCAGTTAACAAAATTTCACTTATATTTTTCTTCTTACAGTTTTGTTATTCTGTTAATAAATCCTTGCTTTAATAAACACACGAAATATTTTATCCTTTCACATTTCAACATCAAACCTTCAACCTTCTGATATTTAAATTGTGGGCACTTCGGACGTGTTTGGCACAAGGTCAATTTACCAAACATCACCGAGGCCCCTACAATGGATTAATGTCATAAAAAAGTTATTTCCTGTTCATTGTCTGGTAGTACTTTAAATGATTTTGGTTAAAGTTTCGAAAAGAGTGTATTGTTGGTAATTTTATTATAAATATATATTCTTGGTAATTTTTTTTTTTAAATTATTTCTGGAATTATTAGTATAACATTTTTTTTCATATTTGAATAATGTTTTGCTTTGGTTCCAATATTTGCCAATAGCTTAGGTCCTAATAGGGACATTGACATGGGTGGACATGGAAACAACTGTAATTAAGAGGTGGTTCCACGCTTCTAAAAAAAGAACCAATCTCTAGATCAGAGGCCGTGCTGCTGGATGTAGTTCATCATTATACCCAGGACAATAAATTGATTTAAACCTTTGTTAGTCACATGTGATGTTTTTGTTACCTCAAAATTTTCAGTCTTATTTGTGGTGCAGTGGATATCGACTCAGAACGACAAATCGGGGAGCCGAATTCCAATTCCAATTGAATTCCTTGCATTCACCTGTGCACAAATACCCTTGGGAAATGTATTGATCCGTCTCTTCTCTTCAGTTATGGGTTACATTATTGGACAGATTAAATTCTATAGCCTTGGTCGGCAACCAGTCTACCGCAGAAAGCAATGGCAACCTACTGCGGGATAATGTTCTGCCAAGTCAGTCATGTCTCTTTTGAGACATGATCGCCCAAGCGTGTATCACGTATGGCACTTAACTGACTGACTGAATCTATAATACTTAAAAAAATTATTAAAACTTCTACTAGACATAATGTGGGGGATCAGTTTTCTATTGTTATGAAGTAATAAAATGATCCCCCACTAATTATACCTAATATTATAATGTAATATAATCTATCTCTTCTCCCTCCAGCTATGAGTTAAATAGCAGGACAAAATGGGTTCTACAGCCAAGGTAGTATGGTACTTAACTGACTGAACTCCTAGTTAGTAAATATCTACTTTTGCTCCCTAAAATTGCTCCCTGACTAAGGGAGGGTGTGTAGCACGTGGTGGGTGCAGTTGTAGTTCAGTTGTTAGATGTAGACGCCATGGAGCTACTCATTTTCAAAAATCCGAGGTGACTAACGTAGGGTTAACGACATTTTAACATATGATGAATAAAATCAATAAAATTTTACCAATAACACTGTTTTATTGACTGCAAACTTCGATCCGTCTTAATGGAACACCCTATACTTTAGACAAAAAGTAAGCAGTGGTCTTGATTTTAATTGAGTCTAAAAGTTAATTTGATACATGCGACCGAAGCTATTCAACCTGGGATGTAATCTCACTATACTAGATGGAATACAGTCGTCAAAATTCCCTAGAAACTTTATCATTATTATCGCTTATGGAATTTGTCTCAGTCAGTTAAGTGTCATACGTGATACACGCTTGGGTGATCATGTCTCGAAAGAGACATGACTGACTGGGCAGAACATTATCCCACAGTATGTTGCCATTGCGGGTTCCGAGGGTTCTCCAGTATTCTTAAATATAGTAACTACAGAGGAAGACTTCCAACAGGCAGGAAAGCAGGAAGCAGATAGGCAGGGGTTATAGAGTTTAGAGAGGACAGAGGAGAGTTCAGAGGCACATTTCTTCAAGACTATGATTGGGATTCCGTCCCCTCCGCTCGCTTTGTGAGGGTCAAGTTTTGAGATTATGTTAGAGACCAGCGAGGGTGTGATGTGGACGGCGTTCAGTTTAGTCTCAGTTCTAGGTGGGAAGTTGGGTGTAGAAACTCCAGACGAATCCAGTCTCGAATTGGTCGAGAATCTGCGAGCAAAGCATTCAGCCTTGTCCGCTGAGGAGGTGAGGACCTCAGATTCATTGATTAGGAGGGGTATTGAGGTTTTAATCTTGTTAAGCACGCTTTTACAGAGTCGCCAGCATGTAACTGTAAAAATGTTGACATCAGTTCAGCCTCAGTTCTAGGTGGGAAGCTGGGTGTAGAAACTCCAGACGAATACAGTCTCGAATTGGTCGAGAAACTGCGAGCAAAGCATTCAGCTTTGTCCGCTGAGGAGGTGAGGACCTCAGATTCATTGATTAGGAGGGGTATTGAGGTTTTAATCTTGTTAAGCACGCTTTTACAGAGTCGCCAGTATTTAACTGTAGAAATGTTGACATTGGTCAAAAACGAGCCTTGGGCATCTATCCATCTCGACGAGATTATCTATTCCTGGTTGATAAAAGTTATTGTCTGTGATGCAACAAAATATTCGAAAGCTGATTCCATATCTGCTTTGGACCCAAAAGTTTTGCCATTTAAAAATGTGCATAAGTGCTTAAAATAATGATCATCAGTGGGTGAAAGATGAGGAGAATGTGACGAATGTGTTAAAAACTCGTATCCCAGGTCTGCGAGTTTTTTCAACGTCATTCTTGTAACATGTGGCAACTCATTATCATGGAGCAGAATTAGACCACGTCGTTTTAACAACGTACGTCTCATTTTTTGCAGGCGTGCATTCATTTCAGCATGAGCCGTGTCGCAGTGCTGACATCAAACGCCTGAGACATTTTTCTGACACTTTGACACGGATTTTTTCCCAACAAATGCTTGCATTTGTTTGTTGTCAAAATTGCATGACACCTCAACCTCTACCTTTTTCTTCTTTAAGGCTCTCATTCAGTCAGTCAAGTGCTATACGTAATACACGCTTAGGTGATCATGTCTCGAAAGAGATATGACTGACAGGGCAGAACATTTTCCCACAGTAGTTTGCTATTACTTTCTCTCGTAGACTGGTTGCCAACCAAGGCTATAGAACCCAATCTGTCCTGTTATTTAACCCATAACTGAAGGGATGAGGTGGATTAATACCTTTCCCAAGGGTATTTGCGCAGAGTGAATGCAATGAATTCAACTAAGAATTCGAACTAATTTTCCCCTAATAAGCCTTTTAAGTGTCAAAATCTCTGTTCTTCTTTCTTCGTTGTGTGTTCCAGAAGTTTTAGGTGTTTTATTCTGATTAAGATTTGCGTTGTGGTGCAGTGTATATCAACTCAGAACGACAAATCGGGGAGCCGAGTTCGAATTCCAGTTAAATTCGTTTCATTCACTTACGCGCAAATGACCTTGGGAAATGTATTAATCTGTCTCTTCCCTCCAGTTATGGGTTAAATGACAGGACAAATTGTGTTCTATAGCCTTGGCTGGCAACCAGTCTACCGTAGAAATCAATGGCAACCTACTGCGAGATAATCTTCTACCCAGTCAGTCATGTCTCGTTCGAGACATGATCACCTAAGCGGGTATTACTTATGGCACTTAACTGACTTATCAAAACTATGAATGCCTATGTCATCAGCATCTCAGCCGTTCCTTATCAATTATTTGTATCGAAAGGGGAAGCCGTAGCATTGTTTTCTATTAGTAGATTCACTTGAGATGTGACATGAAATGCTTCAATGTTCAGCGCCATTTTCTTGGCGCCTATGTTTGATTATAAGCAGAGCAACTGTATGAGAATTTTTTTTATTTCTTGTTGTATTTCTGGTAACATTTTAAATATTTCGGTAGTGAGGCCTTTGCCAGATATGCACGATTTTCTGGGTTGATATTGTTGCGCTATCATTTCTACATTCAATTAAGTTAGAACTTGGAAAGTAATTTCTACTTCTACTGAATATGAAGTGAAAGTCTCCATTAACGCGATCATATATAACTATCTGGTCAACATACAAGGTATATAATTTTCTATTGAAGAGAGATGCAATTTCGTGGGGTTGTTTGAAAAGGAATATGCCATCATTAAACCAAATCGGAATCATAAGAAGTTCATTTTATTAGAACGGTGAGTACCTAGTTAAAACAATGTTCATTGTTAATTTCGTCATAATGGATCCAAATGCGATATCCCTGCATCAGTGTGGGATTTGAACACTACCATTTTGTTCGAATAACACATTAATGCATGATATACTCAAATTTAGGTGGATTCTAGACTTTATTCATAAATCTGTCGATACTTCTGAGATTAGGTATTATTTACATTATTTACATTGTTCGGACTGCTGTTCTCATTTTTATTGCCATCTTTACGATGTTTCTACCGTTTGTATGCCCCGGCCTTGTTCATGTGCTAGGAATTTCGAACCGAACCCTTTATTTTAATCATTGGGATACATTGGACCCATGGCCCAGTAAATATTGACGATGTTTGGTTGGTTTCAGTGACTTGACCGAAAGAGTTGTGTGTTCAATAAATGTCTACAACAGTTATGAACAGATAATCTAGAGAGTTAAGTTAAAGGGAGATAAGTTCATGGCATCCGATGGAGCATCGCAAATTTAACTAAAAAAATCTACTCCTTTGATCGAAATAAAAGGTTCAGTTCAAAATCAATTCATGAAATTGTTTTTTTTTTAATTCAGGGCGAGAGCATGCTATGCTCAAAAGTTCAACCTCAAAAGATGTTTTGTGATTTTTAACTTTATTTATTGCTTTTTTTTACTTCCTCGTCACTAAGTTCATTATTGTTTATATTTAACCTTTGTAATGATCGGAATATTGATGTATATTCTATTTCCATAGCAATCTTCAGCTGCCGTTCTTCCTCAGTGTTCTTGACAGGCTCCAAAGGAGAGTCTGTAATGTGATATTTACTGATCTGGCGGCTCGACTGCAGCCACTTCCCTATCGTCGAAATGTGGCCTCCCTTTGTCTATTCTATAAATACTTTCATGGCTTCTGCTCAGACGAGCTTAAGTCACTGATGCCTCCTCAACAGGTGTTTACTCGTGCAACCAGACTGGCAACTGGGTCCCACCCATTCACAATCAGGTTAGCCAAATGCAGACGACAATTCTACTCCTGCAGCTTCTTCTCTCGCACTTCCCGCCTGTGGAACTCGCTCCCATATTCTTGCTTTCCTGATGGCTACAACCTCCAGAAATTTAAATGCAAAGTCAATAATCATCTACTAACCACTGGACTCTAGCTCTCTCCCCACCCCCCATAAAACCTTCCTTTTCTCTCCACCTATGTATCTGTCATCGCACCTGCTTTCTCAGTTTTCTATTGATCCTTTCTAACTAGTTTGTACTCCTCACTCTTTTCTAATTAATCTTTTTACATTTATGTCGCCCCCTGCACATCAGTGGCGTTTCCGCCTATGCTGTTTAGCTTAACTAATATGATTATTTTATTTTATTTCACCCCAAACAAGGTTATAATGTCACTAAGACGCAAATGGGCTACTGGGAGTTAAAGAAAATGGGAAACATCTGTTGAGAATTGAGAATTGATAATTATGTGTATTTATTTGTAATTTTTTTTAAATTAGACTCACCAGGAAATATTTTTCACATAGTTTACAAGTCAAGACGTTTTCCCTAGAATGATATATAACAAGATACTTTATCAGAGAAAATTAAACATTTCCACACATTAAACATGAAAAAGATTTTCTCCCACTTAAACATTTTCATGTATAATTTTAAAATATCTGGATAGCAGAAAAATGTTCCTACACTCACCATAGCCAAAGTGAATGTGACTAAAATATGCCTTCATCGTTCAGTATTCTTGTCAGTTGCGTGTGAATGCTTTTGGGTTATAATGAAATTCTTGAAGGAATAAAATACTTTCATTTTTCCATTTTTCAAGAAGAACATTTATTAAAAAAGAATCTTCTTGCTTGATAAAAGATAGACGGACAGATAGACTGAGGAAGTGTATCGTGTTTTGTTGTCAATTAAACTTTAGTTTGAACCACGAAAACCAAGCTGAGTTAATGTGTAATAATCATAAGAAGGAAGGAATGACGGAATTAACAGAATTACCACGAAAACTGACAGAGAAATGAGCCTGTTTTTCGATGATAAAGTTGATAATGTTATATGCAAATAATTCTTGGAATAATTTTGTCTCAGTGATATTTTACTTTCAAATATCAACCCGTTTTCTTTATCATTATTGTATCAGTTGTTCCTTTTAGTTTTTTTTCTTATCAGTCAGTCAGTTAAGTGCTATACGTGATACACGCTTGAGTGATCATGTCTCGAAAGAGACATGGCTGACTAGGCAAAAGAATATTCCGCAGTAGGTTGCCATTGCTTGCTGCGGTAGACTAGTTGCCAGCCAAGGCTATAAAACCAAATTTGTCCTGCCATTTAACTCATACCTGTAAGGAGAAGAGACAGATTATATTACATTATTATATTGAGTATAATTAGTGGGAGATCAGTTTATTACTTCATAACAATAAAAAAACTGATCCCCCATTTTACGCCTAGTAGAAGTTTTAATTATGTTTCCAACTATGATATATTAAGTCAGTTAGTTAAGCGTCATACGTGATACACGCTTTGGCGATCATGTCTCGAAGGAGACATGACTGACTTGGCAGATTATCCTACAGTAGGTTGCCATTGTTTTCTGCTGTAGACTAGTTGCCAGCCAAGGCTTTAGAACCCAATTTGTCCTGTTATTTAACCCATAACTGGAGGGAAAAGTAGAATTAATACCTTTTCCAAGGATATTTGCGCGTAAGTGAATGCAAGGAATTCAACTGGAATTCGAACTCGGCTCCCCGATTTCTAGTTTCAAGCCGATATCCACTGCATCACATTTTTTATGATTCTTTTTTAACTTTTATATATTTACGTTCTCTCTTTCTTTCTTTATTCATTTTTCTTTCTTTCTATACATCTGTTTCCCCCTCTTTCTCTCTCTCTTTCGTTCTCTCTCTCTCTCTCTCTCTCTCTCTCTCTCTTTCTCTTTCGTTCGTTCATCATGTATTTTTCTTTCTTTCTATAAATCTGTGCTCTTTCTTTCGTCATTTATTTTCCTTTTTTTCTATACATCTGTGCTCTCTCTTTCTTTCTTCCTTTCTTCCTTCCTTTCTTTCTTTCTTTCTTTTTCTTTCTTTCTATTCATCTGTGCTGTCTCTCTCTTTCTTTAAATGTTTATTTTGCTTTCTTAATATATATATATGTGCTCCCTCTTTCTTTATTTCTTTATTTTTCATTATTTGTTCTTTCTTTCTATACATTTATGAAATCAAGTCCCAAGTAGGTATCTACGCAGATGACACTACAATATACTCCCGCACCAGTAAGAAACCTGTCGTGTCGGACAGACATAATCTCGCTGCTGACCTTGAACGGGATCTACACTCTGTGGTGAACTGGGGCAAGAAGTGGCTTGTCAACTTCACTTCATCTAAGACCAAGCTGTTGTCTGTCAACCATTACAGGCAACCTCTCCTGCCTCCCATAAGCATGGACCAAGCGATTCTCCCGGAGAGTAATACACTACGCCTCCTCGAACTTACCCTGTCCTCAGACCTCAAATGG
>JBBBDQ010001883.1:50000-92500 GCA_037127315.1 Ascarosepion bandense
AGAATTAGTATGTCCACGTCGGAAGCTGATGGGTGCTGTATAATAATATTCTGCTGAGTGGAGCTCAGAGCTACTATGAAATACTGACGCTGTATCTCTCGGGAACTCGCGGATCTCTCGATGTCTTACGGATCTGACGATGACTGACGTCTTGCTTCTATGCAGGAGTATATGTATACTCTAGACAAGTCTATTATCCTGTAAAAAGGGGAGACCCCACAACAAAATAAAAAACTACAATTATAATTAACATCAAGAAGAGACAATTGAACTTTCTATGGCGGATAATGTGGAATGAGGGTTTTGATACTTTGATACACGCAGGAAAGATGGAAGGCATCAAGAACAAATAGAACACAACACGCAACCTATACAGTAAACTTAATTATGTTGATGGCAGCATAAAATTTCGGAACGGCAACGAGAAGACAAAATCTATTAAGAGCTACAAAGAGCAGTGTTTTGGAACCAGGTTAAGGTCTGAAAAGAACAACACGTCCACAAGGGTAGAAATAACAAATATATATTAACAAGAAATAACAATACAAAATGTGGAAGGTGTTATTATGACTGTCAGTCTGGTTTGGAGTAAACTACCACCAACTCGACTCTCTTTCCCTTGAGAGGCGTAGTATATATAGTGTTAGAAAGAGTTCATTCTGGAGTTATAGGTAAGGACCCATGACAGATAAGAAATTGTGGAGAACCATGGTCGTGTATTTCTTGAATGGACACAGTAAATAGAAGTTAGAATTTTTACAGAAGTTGATCTCTAGATACTTCAATTTTTTGAAACATTAAACCTGTCTTTTTATATGCCGGACAATCTTATCAGAGATGAAGAAGAGACTTGATGCAACAGAAATGGGATTCTGCAGAAGGATACTGAGAATGCAATGAACATATGAGCAACTACAAAGTTTTTGAGAAAAGGGACACAAAAAAGACATTGCAGGGTGCAAAATGAGGAAGGAAGGTTTGGAATAGTTGATACTCATAAGATAGATTGAAGGCAAACAGAACGGAGGAAATCAGCGCAAATCCTACATAGTAACTTGAGTAAATCGCAGACGGTACACGGTTTAGGATAGATAACAAAAAAAGTTATTAACAGTTATAAAGAACAGGAAATTGTGGAGAGCCATTATTGCCGACGTCTTTTCCGATGCACATTTACACAGAATCTCATCAGTATTCTCATCCTTCTCCTACCCTCTTCCTGACACCTTCTGTAACCTGTCACTCCTTCTCATAACTTACCTTCTATGAAACCCCCTGCTCAACAGTGGCTGTAAAATGCCTTGCTTGGGGCGACACGATTATAAAAAAATTTTTTTTTAAAAACAGCTAACTCGTAAAACGAATTATTAGTTAGTTGACAAAACAGTCAAATCTGCAAGCATTTTGACTGCTTGAAATCAGAGCTTTCTTTTGTGTCTATACTAATCAGCCGAAATAGCAGAAACTGAAATAGTACGTTTGACAGATCGTCTAGTATTTGTTTCGTTATTGATCGGATTCAAAGAATTTAATCCGTATTTGATACGCCGCGATGGTGGTTCTATATGTATTATAAAATAACAAAAATTTCCATTTGTTTTTATATCAGTCCAGTGTAAATGTTGAATTTTATTTCAGTTCGAAAAACGAAGCTTTTATAGAAGTCTGTATCAGTCCCAAATAAAAATATGCTTATGTTAAACTCTATAAATCTGAGCAACTGCGACTCCAAATTGCAAATAGCAAAAATAAAAACTAATTATCTTTTAACAGACATTTTAAATACAAGAAACATCAGGTGCATGCTCATGCAAAAAGAAAAACAAAAAAAATTAATAGTCATGTCTGCTTGTAAGGCTAAAGAATATCTTACTTGAAAACAAGACGGGTTTTAAATGTATCATTTTCCTGGAGTTTCAATTGACAAATGTAAGCCTATTTCCGGTGAAATTTTAGCATTCATATTGTGTTATCTGGAGTAGAGAAAATGTTGACATTTATGTCTCGTAAGCCAATGTTTATAAAGTTCTTGTTTTTAGTCGCAAAGATCTTATATTATTATAGATTTAGCTAGACTCTGCTCTTTTTTAGCCATATCGACGTGCAAAATATAACAAGAGGGCACCCATGTTAAAAAAAACTCAATTGATTAATACATGCTCCTCAATGTTGACCTTAAGCTATGCAAAACAAAGAATATTAATTATTTTAAGAGAAAAGGCTCTAAGAGACGGCCAGAGAATTGGCAAGCATTTTAGTCTTTGTCTATATTTCTGAGGTGTCTGAATTAGTGTGGAATACCAACGTCATGATTATGTCATTATTTATTTTTCTAGTTATCGATTTTAGTTTTTGATTTTGTTAGAATTCTTCAGGCGATATGGTTTTTGGTATTTTGTACGGTTCTTTGTGATTCAGATACACAGGCACCACTTGCTTAGAAGCCATTTTACATATTGATTTGGGAGAGCGGTTGTATACAAATGATTATTTAGATATTTCTGAAACTCGTTCTGGCGCGGGATAAGATATTTAATCACCATCAAATCAACATCGTCGACTCAACACCGCTGACTTAACACCGGCCAAATCATCGCTGCGATAACATAACTCCAGGACTACTCATCACTAACCTACTTAGCGGGAGGACAACCCAGTGCTGGCATCAAATCACAGAGTCGTACAGATTTTAAAAGTCTTACAGTTTTTCTGAGGAATTTATTCGTTATACTAACCTAGTAATTGTCTATATTTCTGAGGTGATGTAGTATTTACAGTATTTAAGTTATTCAGACTATTGTCCTCATCATTGTTTCTATTTGTACGACATTTAATAATAGATCATTCTATTTGTCTGTATTTCTGAGATGAGGTAGTGTTTACAGTATTTATATTATTCAGACTATTGTCCTCATCTTTGTTGCTATTTGTACGACGCTTAGTAACTTACAGGGTTACAAGTAGATAACTCATGTCTGTCTATTATTGCCCAGTCGTGCCTCCACCCTTCGGCGGAACCACGACTGGGTTACTGCTCTCTGCTCGGAAGCAGAGAGCGCCCTCTACCCGAAGGCAGAGGGCTGACAGTGTCGTAGAGTCGTCAGTCTAGTGACTCGGTACCACTGTATTTACTAGCCTTCCCACGCAAGGCTGGATGTGACACATGGTCATTTTATAGTGAGTATTCCCGGCCATATAGCCGGGCCAAAAAATGTCTGTCTATTTTTGCCCAGTCGTGGTTCTACCCTTCGGCGGAACCACGACTGGGTTATTGCTCTCTGCTCGGAAGCAAAGAGCGCCCTCTACCCGAAGGTATAGAGCTGAGAGTGTCGTAGAGTCGTCAGTCTAGTGACTCGGTACGACTCATTATTTAGTCGTCCCTCCCAGTAAGGGCAACATATGACACATGGTCAGTTTATATCTGGGATTTCCGGGCTATATTTTCGTCCAGCGACTCGGTACGACTCATTATTGAGTTGTCCCTCCCAGTAAGGGCAACATGTGACACATGATCAGTTTGGACTGGAATTTCCGGGCTATATGGCCCAGCCAAAAAATATCTGTCTATTTTTGCCCAGTCGTGTCTCTACCCTTCGGCGGAACCACGACTGGGTTACTGCTCTCCGCTCGGAAGCAGAGAGCGCCCCCCCGCCCGAAGGCAGAGAGCCGACAGTGTCGTAGAGTCGTCCAGCGACTCGGTACGACTCTCTACTGTAGAGAATCCACCATTGCTATATATAGCAATGGGAACAGTCCATTTGTAGTCAAATAGGAGCGGCGCCCCAACAATAATACATACTTCTCAATGATGACCTTAAGTCATACAAAACAAAGAATATTAATTATTTTAAGAGAAAAGGTTCTAAGAGACGGCCAAAGAGTTCGTAAGCATTTTAGTCTTTGTCTATATTTCTGAGATGAGGTAGTATTTACATTAATTACCCTCATCTTTGTTGCCATTTGTACGACGTTTCGGCAGTGAACAAGTAACTTACAGGGTTAGAGGGATGTTGCTCATGATTACCAGCAGAGGCTTTAGGCAAGAAGTAAGAATGATATACCCCAGTGATTGTTTGACATTCCTAGCACCTGAAGAAGGCCCGAGCGTACAACGGCCGAAACGTTGTACAAATGGCAACAAAGATTAGGACAACAGTCCGAATAATGTAAATACTGGCAAGCATTTTATTTTTCTTCGTGCCAAACATTTTCTGCTTTGAAAATATCGACGTAGAAAATGTCAAAAAAGATGTCTATCATTGAGTGCATATATAGTTTGTCATGTTTATTAAGTCCGGAAAACACTCGAGGTAGCAGGTTACATATTAAGAGGCACAGTATATGCAGATGTTTTAGTAAGACAATGATTAATGCTATACTTGAACAGGTTACAGTAATGACTAGGAAAGCATCCTCTTAGGGGTCGGTTCCAGAAATCATTGAATTGATGATAAGATGCCCGAGTGGAACTTACGTTTCGCAAATGAAATACGAAAGGAAAAAGTGTAGTTTGCTAAAATGCATTTAGAATAGCATGCCTTAGTCGTGAAGGTTAGGACTGTTGGGTCTAAGGAATGTAGTTCGTTTGAACACTTTTCATGGAAATAGCGATAGAACGGTGAGAGGCTAGGTACGTTTCGTCTGCGGGAAAAGGGTTGTAAGTTAGAAATTAATCTATCACCCACAATTTATTGGAGTAGATAGACTAAACTATCGCCCGGTTCACACTCCACCCACATCTATTGAACAGGTGAAGAGGCTCATCCCTTGTTTCCTGTTATGGATGCGGTTTCCGGTTTTTTCTTTTCCATTCTTTTTACCCTTACGTAGCCCCCTGCGCATCAGTGGCGTTATCGCCTTGCTTGGGGTGATATGATTAAAAAAAAAAACAATTGAGATGTTGAACTATATTTAGATTGAAAAGCAAAGAATGGGTATTTCCTGCCCATATCAGTCAGTTGCGTACCATACGTGATACATGCTTATGGTCATAACCGGTTCTCGCTAGATCACCGAAGTTAAGCAAAGCTGAGCCTAGTCAGTACTTAGATGGGTGACCGCTTAGGAATACCAGGTGCTGTAAGCGGCTAGTGACAGATGTGCGTTGTGGTGCAGTGGATATCGGCTCGGCTCGGAAAGAGAAATCGTTGAGCCGAGTTCGAATTCCAGTTGAATACCCTGCATTCACCTACGCGCTAGTACCCTTGGGAAAAGTATTAATCCGTCCCTTCCCTCCAGTTATGGGTTAAATAACAGGGTAGGACTTGGGGACCCTGCCCTTAAAACAAATCCCAATGAAACTTCCTCCATCGGGGAGGAGGCCGGCTAGGGTGAATGCGGCTTGTACTCACACATGCTTAGACGATCATGTCTCGAAAGACTTGGCAGGAGATTTTTCCCTCAGTAAATTTTCATTACTTTCTACGGTCAACTAGCTACCAACCAAGACTAAAGAACCCAATCTATTTTGCTATTTAACCCATAGCTGGAGAGAGAAGTTCGAAATTCTTAGCACATGAACAAGGCCGGGCCATACAAACGGTAGAAACATCGTAAAGATGGCAATAAAAATGAGAACAGCAGTCCGAACAATGTAAATAATGTAAATAATACCTAATCTCAGAAGTATCGACAGATTTATGAATAAAGTCTAGAATCCACCTAAATTTGAGTATATCATGCATTAATGTGTTATTCGAACAAAATGGTAGTGTTCAAATCCCACACTGATGCAGGGATATCGCATTTGGATCCATTATGACGAAATTAACAATGAACATTGTTTTAACTAGGTACTCACCGTTCTAATAAAATGAACTTCTTATGATTCGATTTGGTTTAATGATGGCATATTCCTTTTCAAACAACCCCACGAAATTGCATCTCTCTTCAATAGAAAATTATATACCTTGTATGTTGACCAGATAGTTATATATGATCGCGTTAATGGAGACTTTCACTTCATATTCAGTAGAAGTAGAAATTACCTTCCAAGTTCTAACTTAATTGAATGTAGAAATGATAGCGCAACAATATCAACCCAGAAAATCGTGCATATCTGGCAAAGGCCTCACTACCGAAATATTTAAAATGTTACCAGAAATACAACAAGAAATAAAAAAAAATTCTCATACAGTTGCTCTGCTTATAATCAAACATAGGCGCCAAGAAAATGGCGCTGAACATTGAAGCATCTCATCTCACATCTCAAATGAATCTACTAATAGAAAACAATGCTTTTGCTTCCCCTTTCGATACAAATAATTGATAAGGAACGGCTAAGATGCTGATGACATAGGCATTCATAGTTTTGATAAGTCAGTTAAGTGCCATAAGTAATACACGCTTAGGTGATCATGTCTCGAAAGAGACATGACTGACTGGGTAGAAGATTATCTCGCAGTAGGTTGCCATTGATTTCTACGGTAGACTGGTTGCCAGCCAAGGCTATAGAACACAATTTGTCCTGTCATTTAACCCATAACTGGAGGGAAGAGACAGATTAATACCTTTCCCAAGGTCATTTGCGCGTAAGTGAATGAAACGAATTTAACTGGAATTCGAACTCGGCTCTCCGATTTCTCATTCTGAGCCTATAATCACTGCACTATATAGGCTGTGGAAATATCAAATTTGGAAAAAAACAAATTTTCTGCGAAATTTTCCGTTTATATAATTTCACTCCGACTATATGTTTACTTTGATTACTAGTTACTCTTAAGGAGCCAACAGCTGGCTGTTGGCTCCTTAAAAGTTCCTGTGGAAATATCAAATTTGAAAAAAACAATAATGTTTTCTGTGAAAATTTTCCTTTTATATAATGTTACTACGAGGGTCTGTTTGCTTTGATTAAACAAGCATCCAAATCGAATAACGGTCAAATTCTTGCTCGCTGGACCCACATGTAGATCAGTATTAATTTTGGTTTCTTATTTCTTTACTGGTGAAGATGTCCCATAGAGACGACCCGATTCGGATCTAAGAATCACTTCAATAAGAGACGACTGAACGCAAAGAAAATGTCGAATAAATACATGTTTTCTTTCGACTATTTACTGATTCTTTCATAACTTATGGTTTAATGCAAAGGAATATGCATTCCTTGAAAGAACATTACATTTATTTCTGTCACAAGATTTTGTTTTGGACGGGACGGGTGAGTCAGTTGCCCTTTCTCGGAGACTATCGAGTAATATTGTTGTCACAGGGCAGATTACGGCTGAGAGGGATCACGTTTTACACAATATCCCGTGTGTGCACAGAACACGTTCAATCGGCAAAATGCTTTCGAGTAATAGCAATTTCGTTTCATAACGAATTTACGAACAAAAGGATATGACTGATATTTATGTGTATGTGTGTGTGTGTGTGTTGTTTGTGTGTGCATGTGTGTGTGTGTGTGTGTGTGTGTGTGTGTGTGTGTGTGTGTGTGTGTGTGTGGTTAAGTGAATTAATAAATATGTATATGGCGATACACATATGTATAAGACTATAATTCAGGTGTTAAAACAAGGCCCAATGTAGTATGAACAGAGATATTATTTATATATTAATAAATATATATATTATTCTCTTTCAATGGCACGACTCTGGGTTTCATGAGTTTTGCAATCATCAGATGCATATTACAAACTACCTGTTTAAATCTATTAAAAGGTCGGTTATTCATTTGTAAACGAGTTATTACGCGATCAAGGTTTCTACCATGTGGTGTCTTCAGGAAGAAACATAGATTGCGTAATAACTCGTTTGCAAATGAAGAATATTCAAAAGTTCTACAATATAAATGTATTGAACACGTTTTAATAGAAATGTGCACGGGTCTAATTTTATTATGATCCAAAACTAAGTAATTAAGCAATCAATCAATATATATATATATATATATATATATATATATATACATAAACTTATTTATAAATGGAACTTTGTGTGTGCCTGTGTGTGTGTCCGTTACCTATAGACTCCGAAACGGCTGAACCAATTTTCTTGAAAATTTACACAGTTGTACTATAAGCGTCTGCGAGTGTTCTTAGCTAGGTTTGTGTCGAGGTACCCCCGATAAATATCGAAAATCGATAATCGAAAAAATCAGGTTAAGAAGAGTGGTCCGACTTTAAGCAAATTTGATACACTCATAGACAAAGACATAAGAAACGATATTCAGAAGTTTCAAGGTTGCAGTTCTTAGAATAGTGCAGAAAATGTTATATCCATACCAGGAAATCAAAATTTGACTTACATCCATTCATTTTTCTTTTAGTCTACGGTTTCGCTTTAACTGGAAACAACTTTTGCTTTTTCGTCTTTCGTGCCAACGTCCAAAGAGCCTGAGCCCTAGGACCATGGATTAGTTTTAAAGTTTTCATTACACTCGAGCAACGCCGATATATATACTAACAGTATATATATATATATATATATATATATATATATATATATATATATATATAAGTTTCAATGACTGATATTTTGAATGACAAATATTTTCATTGAGTAATATTTTCAATGACTTATACGTTAATTGACAAATACTTTCAATGACTGATATTTTCATTGACTGATATTTTCTCTTAGTCCACAAGTCTACTTTATTTCCTTTCCTGACAGTTCCGCCATATTTTTTATCCATATTGTGAATGTTCAGTTGTAATGGCATTTACTGCTCTAAAAAACATTGTCATTTTTTACCTATTTCTAAAACAGCGGTAAATGTTATTGCGCATTTCAACATTTTCCCATTAAAATTGGCATTATTAACCAACTTATGTTGATAAATTTATCAAGATACGTTTATATGATAACTATAACATGATTTTCTGCTATTAATAACTCTTTGAATGAAAAGGCTATTTACAAAAAGGATAAGAGATTTCATGATTCGACTTAAACAAGCTGTAATTGAATTTATTAAAGAATATAAATCTGAAGCTTCATTTTTTTTTAAATTTCTACATCCGAATATTTCCATAAATTAGAAAGAAAGATAAGATGACGTTTTCAAGTCGTGGTAAAATTTGTCTTTCTGGTTCCAATTTATCTCTTTCTATTTTATCAAGTTTCTTTCTTTTCAGGATGTGCGTCTTGGTGCGGATGTGCGTTGTGTAGCAGTGGATATAGATTCGGGGTGCCGAGTTCGAATTCCAGTTGAATTTCTTGCATTCACTTCCGCCCAAATACCCTTAGGAAAGGTATTAATCTGTCTCTTCCCTCCAGTTATGGGTTAAATAACAGGTTAGGACTTGGGGACCCTGCCCTTAAAAACAAATCACAATGAATCTTGATACTCGAAAAGAAAAAAGTATTGCTAGACACAAAACTTATATAAAAACAACAATAAATTGTTGAAAGAAAAATGTATTACCAGCAATAAATAAATAAAATTTAGTTGGCAAAAAATGACCTGCCGAGGTTGATATACCATAAAAACAAAACAACCAACCAACCAACATCAGTAACAAATAAAAGAAGCTTATATTGAGCTCTATATCAGTCCCAAATAAAATATGCTTATATCGAACTTTGTAGGAGGCAAAATTTTAGTAGCTATTACTCTATATTTCAAATGTGATGAGAACTGACTTTAAATTTGAAGTGAATTTAGGATTTGTTCCACAAAATAACGTTTCCGTACAAGAATTTTTCTGAATGGAACGTCCTTGTTGCCAAGTGGAATATGAAGGAAATTTGGATAATTCCTACCAGTGTGTGTAGCCTGGCAGATCTTAGCTGTGAAGGTCTGAATCGGTGTAATTAAGGAATGCTGTCTGTCAAAATATTTTCTATGGAAATAGCGACAGAGGAGCAGAAGTTTTGAGACTTTTCGTTCGTAAAAAAGAGATTGTAGTTTGGAAAATAATGAATTGTTCACAAGGTTACATAGACGTTGTTTCCAATTCTATCAAGGCTTAAAGATATGGCAGCCATAATTGCGACAATGGATAAATAAAATACCTAGAAGGACATCTGGAAGGCGAGATGGAATAAAAACGTAACGCATAAATTATCTAACGGTCGTTGATTGACAGATCAAGGATGAGAAAAAAATGAAAACTTACTTAAGAGATACAAAGAACAGAAAATTGTCAAGAGTCATTATCCTGAAGGCACATATAACAAGTCTGACTTGACTAATGTAAGGAAGAGTCAGAAAAACATTCTGGAGTGGTACAAAAAAACGAGCATTTTATTTGCAATGGATCGTATATATATATATATATATATATATATATATATATATATATATATATATATGAATTTTAAGTAATGTAATTAATAATTCTAATTCCTCATCTTAAAGTTTCCGTCATTAAGTTGCCGGTCAGTCAAGTGCCATACGTGATACACGCTTAGGCAATTATATCTTTCTAATCATGAGTGACAAGACAGATTTTTCCACAGTTGGAGAAGAGATGGATTTATACCCTTCCCAATGGTATTTGCACGTAGGGAATGTAAAGTGTCGCGTTAAAGTAATAAATAGCGGCTAGGATTGAGGGATTCCAGTCAAGTTAATTGCAGTCACTTACGCGCTAATAGCCTTGGAAAAGATAGGAATTCATCCTCCCACTGTTATGTATAACTAACAGGACATACTGAATCCTATAAACTTGGTTGACGACTAGTCTACTAGTAGGAAAACTCTGAATTCAAACCAGTGTGAGAAGTGTTGGGCTCTGTCAGACTATCTTTCCCAAGTCACGTCACTACGACTGCAGTGTTTGTGTTACTTCTTTTAGCCTAAAAATGTAATGGGACCGGTGTCGTAAATGTAAACTTATCGAGTGAATTAATTAGACAAGGAATTATCGATGAGCTGAAAGCAAATTAATGCTTTGCAGTCAGAAAAAGAATATATGAATAGTTAAAGAAATAATTTAATATTGCACATATCATAAAATTTACACAAAATAAATAGACAGAACTTGTCTATATTATTCAATGAAACCTGTATTAATGAAAAACTGCTGCCAAAATACACACAATATATATATAGATATATATATGTGTGTGTGTGTGTGTGTGTGTGTGTGTGTGTGTGTGTGTGTGTGTGTGTGTGTGTGTGTAAACTTATCGCTATACTCGTTTCGAAAAACCCTCCGAGTATATACACGGAAGGAAAAATGGTAATAAGAAAAGAAAGAGCTAAGCACTTGAGCATCAGTCAAAGTGCGTAGCCCAAATAAAAAAAACCCGAGACGAGTAACCTAAAACAACCTTTCCTGAAGATCCGGTTAGGTGAAACCTTGGTAGGTTAGTTGGCTCTTTAGGTTAGTTACTTTCTTCATATATATATATATATATATATATATATATATATATATATATATATATATATATTCTTTTAAACATGTGAGATTAAATAAATTGCAAACAATATGTTTGCCTATTTTTAATAAAATTCGTTCATACTCACGGATAATCCTTCGAGTATTACTATCAAAAGATGTCATCTTCAGGGGTGTGAGTTATGGCAACAAATGTAGCCAGAAAGCAGGAAAAAATGTACAGTGATTTTAAGCAACACAGTTTTTGGTTATATTTTTTTGCCAAAACTCACACCCCTGAAAATGACCTCGGAAAGAGGTTTAAAGTACTTGGGTACCTTAAGAAATATATATATATATATATATATATATATATATATATATATATATATATTCTTACAGAGTCTAAGTAATTATTATCATTATATATATATATATATATATATATATATATATATATATATATATAATGATAATAATAACTACTTAGACTCTGTAAGAATGCACTCCGTAAATTTATGCCAATATAAACTTTCGAAAAAACCATTAACAAACAGAACCTAAATCCGTTACAATCCGGCGTACTAAGTCGTCGGATAAATGGGGAGGAAAAAAGAAACCAGCGGAACAAGAACAAACATTCAATATTCCGCGTTAAAGAAAAAAAAACCAAACGGAACCAAACACAAAAAAAGCCTTTTCCCTGACGATCAGTAGTGTGAAACCGCGGTAGGTTTTGGCTCACTTTAGATTTTTCGTGTATATATATATATATATATATATGTGTGTGTGTGTGTGTGTGTGTGTGTGTGTGTGTGTGTGTGTGTGTGTGTGTGTGCATGAAGGTGCATATATATATATATATATATATATATATATTCAGCTTTGTTAATTCAGCCATGTTTGGGCTGTGAAATCATTCGTGATCGAGCGGTCTAAGACGCATCAGATGAATTCATGGCTTCCCTATGATGTTAGGGGTCACCAGTTCGAATCATGCCGAATGATATTCATTTTCATACAAAAATATCTAAAAAAAACTATTAAGGCCGGTAGAGTTATTTATATAAATATACTATTTGATTAAAAACAGAGTATCTACTCAAATACAAGTATTTATCAAAAATAATGCTCAAACAAAAAAATTATATACATAATAATATATGAAATCATTTGTTTGAGCATTATTTTTGATCGATACTCGTATTTGAGTAGATATTCTGTTTATAATCAAACAGTATATATATTCATTTCTACCGGCCTGATTATTTACGATAATCATCATGTTACGGAAATTAACGAAGGTGAACGAAGATTGGTTATAAACAACCGACAATTTGAAATGATTTGTTTGAACATTATTCTTGATCGATACTCGTATTTGAGTAGATATTCTGTTTATAATCAAACAGTATATACATTCATTTCTACAGGCCTTAATATTTACGATAATCATCATGTTACGGAAATTAACGAAGAATAACGAAGATTGGTTATAAACAACCTACAATTTGAAATGATTTGTTTGAACATTATTTTTGATCGATACTCGTATTTAAGTAGATATTCTGTTTATAATCACACAGTATTATATATTTATTTTTACCGGCCTGATTATTTACGATAAAAATTCGTAAAAAAATTTATCGTAAATAATCAGGCCGGTCAAAATAAATATATATACTGTTTGATTAAAAACAGAGTATCTACTCAAATACAAGTATTTTTCAAAAATAATGCTTAAGCAAAAAAATTATATCTATAATATATATATTACATTTCCATGGCATGTTTTTCTAAGAATGCAGATAATTGTAATAGACGTTGGTTTCGATCTAAGACGTTTATTTTAAATTCCTTTCTATCTATAATATTCGTTCTCATTCTATTTATTTGCTTTTTCCTTTCTTTTTAGTTATTTTAACTGTATCTATAAAACAATATTAATAGCGATTATATTTTAATTCGTATTAAAAATTATGATTGACAATTTATTTTTTACCGTGTATATATATATATATATATATATATATATATATATATATATATATATCCCATTATATTTAAAACTAAATTTCAATGTTAAATTTCCATGTCATGTTTGTGTAAGAAAGCAGATGGGTTGCAATAGACGCTGTGTCGATATATGACGTTAATTTTCATTTCTCTGTATACTGTTCTTTCTCTTTCCATTTCTATTTCTTTCCTTTTCTTTCTCTTCTTTCCATTTATCAATTGTATATATTTTTCCTTTTTTCTCTGTTTGTTTTTTTTTGTTGTTTTTTTTTTTTTTTGAATGTGCGAGAAATGTTTTTTTTGTAAATTACCGTTAACAATGTCTATTCTCAATACGGACACGTGATCGTCTATGTTTAATGATTTTAAGGAATATTCTGAAGATTAACTGTTGTATTATTTGGGTCTGATGAGCCGCACGGTCAGCGGCGAAATACGTATTACCCATGAAATTGTAGAATATCTAAAATTATTTTCTAAATTATATTACTCTGTTAACTTGATTAAATGAATTTAACATTGAGTTCATTTAAGTCTCTATCGGAATTTACCTGGATAATATACCAAGTGTTCTACGTTATATATATATATATATATATATATATATATATATATATATATCTTGTAACAAAGTTATAGAACTCGTAGGTTTTTTACCTGCTGTTCATGCATTTACCCAGACAAAGAAAATGGAGAAACTGTCTTAAACTAAGCTACCTCTCCTAACCCAAGGCTATATCTCTAGGGCTACAATACGGCCGACTAAATCAGACTAAACTCCCACCCCACATTCACTTAAATATCATATCACCATTAAACCGTTGTCACCATTTTATTTTCATTTCAGCTTAAAAACCCGATGAGAAGCGCACGTAGCAGCTTCGAAACGCGAAACTTTTTGTGTAGTGATACTATGAATTTATAAACCATTGTAACAACCATTACAATACTATATATATATATAAATATATATATTGTCATCCGCAGACAGATCTGTTTCACTATTTCACAGCTCATCAGTACGGTTAGACTCCGATTGCTACACAACCCAGACTTGAAACCCGACCAATCCGGCGTCAGTCGGCGACTCTACCCCTGGGCCACGGGGCGCTCGGTTGAAGAAGGCAGTCTTTTCAGCGCATATCATATTACGCGCCCAATACCATTGAATTTATTTCATTTTTTTGCGCCTACCTCTCCCCTGAGGCTGGATGTGGAAAAAGGCCAAATTTTAGGTGGGAAATCCGAACCCTTCAGCTCGGCAAAATTTTCCCGTAGACCCTGCATAAGGTTGGTTCGTACACTTCTCTCTTCATCTCCAGACTCATTTGGGTTCCTCTCTGCCCGAAATCTGAACCCGACAGTCAATGATTGAACAGAAAAATCCTACCCCAACTTCTTTGTGTACCTCACTTTTTATTCAGTTTTTTTATTATACATACAAATTACTGATATTTTAATGTCTTAGAACCACGCATGCGCATTACCAAAATTACAAATGATGACTTCTACTGGGAAGATGAGATATTGTAATTTCTTAGCCATGTGGATGTCAGAATTCCTTGGTCTTTTTTCGCCACAAAAACCAAGTAAGCCATGAATAATTGTCAGTGAACCTATTCACATTTCAAATCTCATCAAGAGTACAACAATGAAGAAATGAGGGGAGTATGTTATTTAACCGCCTTCTACACTATTCACTGAGCATGCGCAAACACAAAAAGAGACGATTACTAATCATTTCTAATGAATCTACTAAAAAATGACGGCAATCCTACTTTCCATTCTGTGATCAATGAACAGATAATGAAGACTATGCAACAATACAAGCATCCATAGCTGGGATAAGGATCTTGAACAAAAGAAATCTTCAACCAGTTATAGCAAGAAATAAGACTAACAACAAATCTTTCCAAAGCAGAAAATATGATCTAAAATGAAAATGAAACACTGCCGAGACAAACCTGAATCCATCATAAAAATTTAGGATGTGGAATTAGTAAATAACAAATACTTCAAATACCTAGATGCTGTTTACATCAACGTAGTACAATGGTTAGTAAACTAGTCTTGCTAGATCAATTGCTGATAGCAGATACGGAAAGAAAACTGCAAGGCCTTCTACAGAAGGTAGCTGAAGAGAGCGACTAGAAAGGAATACAAATAAACTGCAAGAAAACTGAATGCATGGTCATCAGCAAAAATAGCAGCCCAAAATGACAAATACAGGTGGGGGATACTAGAATCAAGTACTTACAAAAATTTAAATACCTGGGAAGTGTTCTAACAGAAGACGGAATATACGACACAGAGATCCAAAGATGAATTGGCATGGCAAAGGACGCGTTCCAGAAGCTGAGTAGAGTTTTAAGACACAGGAAAATTTCGCTAGAAACACGAGAAAAATTACTGGATTGCTATATGATGTCAGTTCTTCAATATGGCAGATGAAGGAATAACTTGAAGCAGCTGAAATGTGGTTCTACAGAAGGATGCTGTAGATACCATGGATCGAGCATGTAAGCAATGATGAAGTTTTGGAAAGGGTGGAAACGAAAAGGAAATTAATACTGAGCATCAGGAAGAGACAGCTGAAGTTCCTGGGTCATGCAATGAGGAAGGAAGGCTGGGAGAACCGAGATACTAACAGGCCAGATAGAGGGAAAAAGAGACAGGGGAAAGCAGCTGATATCATATTTTAAGGGCCTGAGCAGGTGGATGACAGAGCAGTGGTTGCGTGGTGTAACAGGAAAAGGCGTGCTAAGAGCCACCAGGGATAGGGAGACGTGGAAAGCCATAATCGCCTACGTCCTGAAAGGACAAGACATATAGAAGAAGAAGAAGAAGAAGAAACTCCAAACTTTCGGCTTTCTGCCACATCTAAGTTATACTCAGAAAAATCAATTGGGAAACACCGACTTCGTGAAATTGTTAGCAAGCTTGTCTCTCTGGAACAATTTCAACTGAGTAGTGAGTTCGATCCTCACTGAGTTCCCCTTACTCTGGTCCTTGTGTCACACCTAAGTTATGCTTAGAAAATTACCAAAGACCTCGGTGTATGAATCACTTATAAAAAATTTAGAAAGGGAAACTGAACATAAATATAATGTGCTAGAGGCAATTTCGCTCAACGTTGCCAATTGTTTCAAAACCATTATGTTAACCCTAAAACACGAGTCATGTTATTGAGTAGACACGCTAGAAGAGTGTAGGACGAACCATCACCGCCAACTCAACACAGGACAACTCATCTTAACAACTCCAGTTCAAGACAACTCATCACCAACCCACTCAGCGAGACAACTCAACGACATGCGAACTATGAAATTTTTTCGTCGACTTTTGGAAAGCAAATAAAAGTAATTGATAAAAGATATGTTTTTACTCTGTTAAGTTCCATACGTGGTACACGCTTGAGCGATCATGTCTATTTAGAGACATGACTGACTTGGCAGAAGATTTTCCCACAGAAGGTTGCCATTACTTTCTGCGGTAGACTGGTTATCATCCAAGGCTATAGAACTCAATCTGCCCTGCCATATAACTCATAGCTGTAGGGAGAAGAGATAGGTTATATTGCATTATTATATTAAGTATAATTAGTGAGGAATCAGTATATTACTTCATAACAAGAGAAAACTGATCCCCCACATTATGCCCACAAGTTTTAATTATGTTTCCAGCTATTATATATTGCCATTACTTTCTGCGGTAGACTGGTTGCCATCCAAGGCTATAGAACTCAACCTGTCCTACTATTTAAACCATAGCTTGAGAAAGAAATAGGACTAACAATAAATCTTTCTAAAACAGAAAATATGATCTGAAATGGAAATAAAACGCTGACGAGACAAAGCCTAAATCCATCGTAAAAATTTAGGATGTGGAATTAGTAAATAAGGAGTGACGCTTACTGATGGATTAATACCTTTCCCAAGGTATTAATCCATCAGTAAGTGAATGCAATGAATTCAACTGAAATTCGATCTCGGCTCACCGATTTCACGGCCCGAGCCGATATCCACTGAACGCACATCCATTTTGAATCTACTTCTTCTTCGGCCGTTGTACGCTCCGGCCTTCTGCAGGTGCTAGAAATTTCGAACCTAAACCTTTATTACATTCACTGGGATATATCATCCTCATTCCTTTTGGTTCAAAATTCCTAGCACCTAAAGAAGGCCGGAGCATATAACGGCCGAAACATCGTACAAGTGCCAACGAAGAAGAGGACAATAGTCCGAATAATGTAAATACCGTAAATACTACCTCATCTCAGAAATATAGACAAATAGAATGATCTATTATTAAACGTCATAAAACTAACAAGAATGATGAGGACAATAGTCCGAATAATGTAAATAATGTAAACACTACCTTATCTCAGAAATATAGACAAATGGAATGATCTTTTATTAAACGTCGTACAAATGGCAACAAAGATGAGGACAATAGTCCGAATAATGTAAATACTGTAAATACTACCTTATTTCAGAAATATAGACAAATAGAATGATCTATTATTAAACGTCGTAAAAACGGCAACAAAGATGAGAACAATAGTCCGAATAATGTAAATACTGTAAGTAATACTTCATCTCAGAAATATAGACAAATAGAATGATCTATTATTAAACGTCGTACAAATGGCAACAAAGAGGAGGACAATAGTTCGAATAATGTAAATACTGTAAATACTACCTCATCTCAGAAATATAGACAAATAGAATTATCTATTATTAAGCGTCGTACAAATGGCAACAAAGATGAGAACAATTGTCCGAATAATGTAAATACTGTAAATACTACCACATCTCAGTAATGTAAACAAATAGAATGATCTATTATTAAACGTCGTACAAATGGCAACAAAGATGAGGATAATTGTCCGAATAATTTAAATACTGTAAATACTACCTCATCTCAGAAATATAGACAAATAGAATGATCTATTATTAAACGTCGTACAAATGGCAACAAAGATGAGAACAATAGTCGGAATAATTTAAATACTGTAAATACTACCTCATCTAAGAAACATAAACAAATAGAATGATCTATTATAAAACGTCGTACAAATGGCACCAAAGAGGACAATAGTCCGAATAATGTAAATACTGTAAATACTACCTTATCTCAGAAATATAGACAAATAGAATGATCTATTATTAAACGTCGTAAAAATGGCAACAAAGATGAGGACAATAGTCCGAATAATGTAAATACTGTAAATAATATCTCATCTCAGAAATATAGACAAATAGAATGATCTATTATTAAACGTCGTACAAGTTGGCAACAAAGATGAGAAAAATAGTCCGAATAATGTAAACACTGTAAATACTACCTCATCTAAGAAATATAGACAAATAGAATGATCTATTATTAAACGTCGTAAAAATGGCAACAAGGATTAGGACAATAGTCCGGATAATTTACATACTGTAAATACTACCTTATCTCAGAAATAGAGACAAATGGAAAGGTCTTTTATTAAACGTCGTACAAATGGCAACAACGATGAGAACAATAGTCCGAATAATGTAAATACTGTAAATACTACCTCATCTCTGAAATGTAAACAAATAGAATGATCTATTATTAAACGTCGTACGAATGGCAACAAAGATGAGGACAATAGTTCGAATAATGTAAATACTGTAAATACTACCTCATCTCAGTAATGTAAACAAATACAATGATCTATTATTAAACGTCTTACAAATGACAACAAAGATGAGAACAATTGTCCGAATAATGTAAATACTGTAAATACTACCTCATCTCAGAAACATGGACAAATGGAATGATCTATTATTAAACGTCGTACAAATGGCAACAAAGATAAAAAAAATAGTCCGAATAATGTAAATACTGTAAATAATACCTCATCTCAGAATTATAGACAAATAGAATGATCTATTATTAATACGTCGTACAAATGGCAACAAAGATGAGAACAAAAGTCCGAATGATTTAAGTACTGTAAATACTACCTCATCTAAGAAATATAAACAAATAGAATGATCTATTATTAAACGTTGTACAAATGGCAACAAAAATGAGAACAATAGTCTGAATAATGTAAATACTGTAAATAATACCTCATCTCAGAAATATAGACAAATAGAATGATCTATTATTAAACGTCGTAAAAAGTGCAACAATGATGAGGACAATAGTCCGAATAATGTAAATACTGTAAATACTACCTCATCTAAGAAATATAGACAAATAGAATGATCTATAATTAAACGTCGTACAAATGGCAACAAAGATGAGGACAATAGTCCGAATAATTTAAATACTGTAATTACTACCTTATCCCAGAAATATATACAAATGGAAAAATCTTTTATTAAACGTTGAACAAATGGCAACAAAGAGAAGGACAATAGTTCGAATAATGTAAATACTGTAAATACTACCACATCTCTGTAATGTAAACAAATAGAATGATCAATTATTAAACGTCGTACAAATGGCAACAAAGATAAGAACAATTGTCCGAATAATGTAAATACTGTAAATACTACCTTATCTCAGAAATATAGACAAATAGAATGATCTATTATTAAACGTCGTACAAATGGCAACAAAGATGAGAACAATAGTCCGAATAATGTAAATACTGTAAATAATACCTCATCTCAGAAATATAGACAAATAGAATTATCTAATATTAAACGTTGTACAAATTTCAACAAAGATGAGAACAATAATCCGAATAATTTAAATACTGTAAATACTACCTTATCTCAGAAATATAGACAAATGGAATGATCTTTTATTAAACATCGTACAAATGGCAACAAAGATGAGAACAATAGTCCGAATAATGTAAATACTGTAAATACGACCTTATCTCAGAAATATAGACAAATGGAATGATCTTTTATGAAACGTCGTACAAATGGCAACAAAGATGAGGACAATAGTCCGAATAATGTAAATACTGTAAATACTACCTCATCTCAGTAATGTAAACAAATAGAATGATCTATTATTAAAAGTCTTACAAATGACAACAAAGATGAGAACAATTGTCCGAATAATGTAAATACTGTAAATACTACCTCATCGCAGAAATAAAGAAAAATAGAATGATCTATTATTAAACGTCGTAAAAATGGCAACAAAGATGAGAACAATATTCCGAATAATGTAAATACTATAAATACTACCTTATCTCAGAAATACAGACAAATAGAATGATCTATTATTAAACGTTGTACAAATGGCAACAAAGATGAGGACAATAGTCCGAATAATGTAAATACTGTAAATACTACCTCATCTCAGAAATTTAAACAAATAGAATGGTCTATTATTAAACGTCGTACAAATGGCAACAAAGATGAGGACAATAGTTCGAATAATGTAAATACTGTAAATACTACCTCATCTCAGTAATGTAAACAAATAGAATGATCTATTATTAAACGTCGTACAAATGGCAACAAAGATGAGAACAATTGTCCGAATAATGTAAATACTGTAAATACTACATCATCTCAGAAACATGGACAAATAGAATGATCTATTATTAAACGCCGTACAAATGGCAACAAAGATAAAAATATAGTAGGAATAATGTAAATACTGTAAATAATACCTCATCTCAGAAATATAGACAAATAGAATGATCTATTATTAAACGTCGTACAAATGGCAACAAACATGAGAACAATAGTCCGAATAATGTAAATACTGTAAATAATACCTCATCTCAGAAATATAGACAAATAGAATGATCTATTATTAAACGTCGTAAAAAGTGCAACAAAGATGAGGACAATAGTCCGAATAATGTAAATACTGTAAATACTACATCATCTAAGAAATATAGACAAATGGAAAGATCTTTTATTAAACATCGTACAAATGGCAACAAAGATGAGAACAATAGTCCGAATAATGTAAATACTGTAAATACGACCTTATCTCAGAAATATAGACAAATGGAATGATCTTTTATGAAACGTCGTACAAATGGCAACAAAGATGAGGACAATAGTCCGAATAATGTAAATACTGTAAATAATACCTCATCTCAGTAATGTAAACAAATAGAATGATCTATTATTAAACGTCGTACAAATGGCAACAAAGATGAGAACAATTGTCCGAATAATGTAAATACTGTAAATACTATATCATCTCAGAATTATAGACAAATAGAATGATCTATTATTAAACGTCGTACAAATGGCAACAAAGAGGAGGACAATAGTTCGAATAATGTAAATATTGTAAATACTACCTCATCTCAGTAATGTAAACAAATAGAATGATCTATTATTAAACGTCGTACAAATGGCAACAAAGATAAGAACAATTGTCCGAATAATGTAAATACTGTAAATACTACCTCATCTCAGAAATATAGACAAATAGAATGATCTATTATTAAACGTCGTACAAATGGCAACAAAGATGAGAACAATATTCCGAATAATGTAAATACTGTAAATTATACCTCATCTCAGAAATATTGACAAATAGAATGATCTATTATTAAACGTCGTACAAATGGCAACAAAGATGAGGACAATAGTCCGAATAATGTAAATACTGTAAATACTACCTCATCTCAGAAATATATACAAATAGAATGATCTGTTATTAAACGTCGAAAAAATGGCAACAAAGATGAAGACAATAGTCCGAATAATGTAAATACTGTAACTACTACCTCATCTCAGAAATATAGACAAATAGAATGATCTATTATTAAACGCCATAAAAATGGCAACAAAGATGAGGACAATAGTCCGAATAATTTGAATACTGTAAATACTACCTTATCTCAGAAATATAGACAAATGGAATGATCTTTTATGAAACGTGGTACAAATGGCAACAAAGATGAGGACAATAGTCCGAATAATGTAAATACTGTAAATACTACCTCATCTCACTAATGTAAACAAATAGAATGATCTATTATTAAACGTCGTACAAATGGCAACAAAGAGGAGGACAATAGTTCGAATAATGTAAATACTGTAAATACTACCTCATCTCAGTAATGTAAACAAATAGAATGATCTATTATTAAACGTCGTACAAATGGCAACAAAAATGAGGATAATTGTCCGAATAATGTAAATACTGTAAATACTACCTCATCTCAGAAATATAGACAAATAGAATGATCTATTATTAAACGTCGTACAAATGGCAACAAAGAGGAGGACAATTGTTCGAATAATGTAAATACTGTAATTACTACCTCATCTCAGTAATGTAAACAAATAGAATGATCTATTATTAAACGTCGTACAAATGGAAACAATGATAAGAACAATTGTCCGAATAATGTAAATACTGTAAATACTACCTCATCTCAGAAATAAAGAAAAATAGAATGATCTATTATTAAACGTCGTAAAACTGGCAACAAAGATGAGAACAATATTCCGAATAATGTAAATACTATAAATACTACCTCATCTCAGAAATACAGACAAATAGAATGATCTATTATTAAACGTCGTACAAATGGTAACAAAGATGAGGACAATCGTCCAAATAATGTAAATACTGTAAATACTACCTCATCTAAGAAATATAGACAAATAGAATGATCTATTATTAAACGTCGTAAAAATGGCAACAACGATGAGAACAATAGTCCGAATAATATAAATACTGTAAATGCTACCTTATCTCAGAAATATAGACAAATGGAATGATCTTTTATGAAACGTGGTACAAATGGCAACAAAGAGGAGGACAATAGTTCGAATAATGTAAATCCTGTAAATACTACCTCATCTCAGTAATGTAAACAAATAGAATGATCTATTATTAAACGTCGTACAAATGGCAACAAAGAGGAGGACAATAGTTCGAATAATGTAAATACTGTAAATACTACCTCATCTCAGAATTATAGTCAAATAGAATGATCTATTATTAAACGTCGTAAAAAGTGCAACAAAGATGAGGACAATAGTCCGAATAATGTAAATACTGTAAATACTACCTCATCTCAGAAATATAGACAAATAGAATGATCTTTTATGAAACGTGGTACAAATGGCAACAAAGATGAGGACAATAGTCCGAATAATGTAAATACTGTAAATACTACCTCATCACAGAAATATAGACAAATAGAATGATCTATTATTAAACGTCGTACAAATGGCAAAAAAGATGAGAACAATTGTCCGAATAATGTAAATACTGTAAATACTTCCTCATCTCAGAATTATAGACAAATAGAATGATCTATTATTAAACGTCATACAAATGGAAACAAAGATGAGAACAATAGTCCGAATAATGTAAATACTGTAAATAATACCTCATCTCAGAATTATAGACAAATAGAATGATCTATTATTAAACGTCGTAAAAATGGCAACAAATATGAGAACATTTGTCCGAATAATTTAAATACTGTAAATACTACCTCATTTCAGAAATCTAGACAAATAGAATGATCTATTATTAAACGTCATACAAATGGAAACAAAGATGAGAACAATAGTCCGAATAATGTAAATACTGTAAATAATACCTCATCTCAGAAATATAGACAAATAGAATGATCTATTATTAAACGTCGTAAAAATGGCAACAAAGATGAGGACAATAGTCCGAATAATTTAAATACTGTAAATACTACCTCATCTCAGAATTATAGACAAATAGAATGATCTATTATTAAACGTCGTACAAATGGCAACAAGGAATGAGGACAATAGTCCGAATAATTTGAATACTGTAAATACTACCTTATCTCAGAAATATAGACAAATAGAATGATCTTTTATTAAACGTCGTACAAATGTCAACAAAGATGAGGACAATACTCCGAATAATGTAAATACTGTAAAAACTACATCATCTCAGAAATATAGACAAATTGAATAATCTATTATTAAACGTCGTAAAAATGGCAACAAAGATGAGGACAATAGTCCGAATAATGTAAATACTGTAAAAACTTCCTCATCTCAGAAATATAGACAAATAGAATAATCTATTATTAAACGTTGTACAAATGGCAACAAAGATGAGGATAATAGTCCGAATAATTTAAATACTGTAAATACTACACTGTCACGAATAAATTCCTTAGACAAACTGCAAAACTTTCAAAATCTATACGACTCTGTGACTTTGATACCAGCACTGGGTTGTCCTCCCGCTAAGTAGGTTACTGGTGAGTTGTCATGGAGTTACGTTTTCGCAGCGATGATTTGGCCGGTGTTAAGTCAGCGGTGTTGAGTCGACGATGTTGATTTGATGGTGATTAAATATCTTATCCCGCGCCAGAACGAGTTTCAGAAATATCTAAACAATCATTTGTATACAACCGCTCTCCCAAATCAATAGGTAAATTGGCTTCTGTGTATCTGAATCACAAAGAACCGTACCAAATACCAAAAACCATCTCGCCTTAAGATTTCCAACAAAATCGGAAACTAAAATCGATAACTCGAAAAAATTGGTATTCCACACTAATTCAAACATAAGGCAAGTACGTAAATCTACATCAATAAAGGAATGACCTATAACAGCTAGTGGAATTGAGAAATCTATTTTTCTGAAAATTGTATTAGGTAAAAGATTTTATAAGTTTCAGCCTTCAGCAGAAGTGGATTCTAGATTAACGATTAATATTACCATAAACATTATTACAATTCATTTTATCATGTGTTTAATCTTATCGACGGCCAGGCTGAAGGTTTGATTAAAAAGCATGTAAAACTTTTTTTTTAAATAAATGAATAAAATGAAAAAAATACTAATCAAAATTATTATTATTATTATTATTATTATTATTATTATTATTATTATTAAAGAAGAAAGAAAGATAGAACGAAAGGAAGTTAATTCGTCATCTTATAAAGTAGAAGCCGTATTATTTTTTTAGATGATGGATTAACGATTATTATTGAAAATGAAATCCTGTGTATTTATGGCATTCTGGGTGAAATTTTCGTCCTAATGAATCTATTTTAATATTTTTAAAGTGGTCCATATCGATTTGTATTGGAAAGAAACAAGCAACAAATTCAATAATTAATACATAGAACTCAAATTCGAAAACCTTGAAAATAATATATATATATAAAATTAATTGACTCGTTCTACGTGTATATTTGTGCATAAATTTTTTTAAATAAAACTACTTCATCGCATATCTACTTAAATGTGTCATATGAACTCTGTCCAAAGTTAAAGACTTTCCTTTAAATGAGCAATGTTCAGATAGGTTTATATTAGACTGTTATAAATATATAAACTAACGTTACCGTCCAACATACGTCTAAACTGACAAGCGTTTCTATACAAACATACACATATACTAGTTATACACTTTACTATCCAAAATGTTCCACGCAAATATATTTAAAAAATAATTATCTATTGCTTTAATACACGTGACAGATATTTGACTAATAATAATAATTAACTCCAAATCACAACAAAACAGTATGCAGTCTTTTTTTATTTTTTTCATTTTTTCTTTGTCTCTAAAGAAGCTTTAATAAAAGAGAAACATGTTAGATTGAGGTACTTTTCTTATTATGTTGCTTTTACTTTAGTATATCATAGCTCAGAGGTAGAATCGCCGACTGACGCCAATTTGGTCGGGTTTCAATCCTGGGTTAAAAACAATCGGAGTTTAACTGTACTAGTGAGCTGCGAAACAGATCTGTCTGCGGATATATATATATATTACCAATCATAGTGAAACCAACACCAATTATAAGAAACTAAACCGCTAGAAGTTAACTGTAATTTAATATCTTTCCCAATCCTGGGTTAAAAGCAATCGGAGTCTAACCGTACTGATGAGCTGCGAAACAGATCTGTCTGCGGATATATATATATATATATATATATATTACCAATCATAGTGAAACCAACACCAATTATAAGAAACTAAACCGCTAGAAGTTAACTGTAATTTAATATCTTTCCCAATCCTGGGTTAAAAGCAATCGGAGTCTAACCGTACTGATGAGCTGCGAAACAGATCTGTCTGCGGATATATATATATATATTACCAATCATAGTGAAACCAACACCAATTATAAGAAACTAAACCGCTAGAAGTTAACTGTAATTTAATATCTTTCCCAATCCTGGGTTAAAAGCAATCGGAGTCTAACCGTACTGATAAGCTGCGAAACAGATCTGTCTGCGGATATATATATATATATTACCAATCATAGTGAAACCAGCACCAATTATAAGAAACTAAACCGCTAGAAGTTAACTGTAATTTAATATCTTTCCCAAATAAATCAAGTTTCTCTAGGAGTTCAATACCTTCTCAGATATTTTTGCACCGCCTCTGAAGCATAGATATGCATCATTCTGTATTTCTCTTGCGTTTTCTGACCATAAATATGATAAACTTTTTCTTGTCATATTTAATCTCTCATTCTTATACGCCTTCTGTTTATCGGAATTCGGGTGGTCTGCTAAAATTAAAACTGAAATGGAGCTCGCATGAATTTACAACTCGTTTCGGTAAACTTTCATTTTAGGTCCCGAAGGCGGCTTTTCCCTTTTCAAATTTATCTAAAATAGCTTTATTTCTGTGCAAATGTATATGCTGAACTCAAATCAACAATTAGTTATTGAAGAAACCTACCTTTATTGATCTGAACGTCCAGAAAAAATCGAACTACATCTCGCTCATTTTGTCTCCCGTAACTCTAACGCAGTCGTGTAATTAACTGCAGAATGACTTTCGGTGTAAGCAACAAATTTCGGCCAATTTTCGGCTTATTTTCCTTTACTGAAAATTTCCGCCTATTTACTTCCTGTAATGAAAGTAATACGCGATTTCTTTTCTACGCGCATTACTTTCATTACAGGAAGTAAATAGGCGAAAATTTCAGTAAAGGAAGTAAATAGTCATTCTGCAGTTAATTACATGACTTCGTGAGAGTTACGGGAGACAAAAAGTGCGAGATGAAGTTCGATTTTTTTTATCGTTAAGATCGATAAAGGTAAGTTTCTTCAAAAACTAATTGTTGATTTGAGTTCAGCATATACATTTGCAAAGAAATAATGCTATTTTAGATAAAGTTGAACAGGGAAAATCCTTCGGGACCTAAAACGAAAATTTACCCTCGCTTGGATTTTCTACGCTGTTCCGGTATGTTATGACTATCGTAGAATACTGTTTTAAAAATAACGGACACCCTTAAATGGATGCAGAGAATGAACAATGGATAAATTTTGTATGTCATGTTTGTTTCTTTGTTAAAGTGTATTATATTAGCGATTGAACAATGTCTATTTTCATTCACTGTCCTTTTGCCGGCTATACATGTACGCCTGTATGTTAGCTTCTAAAATCTCCATCCCGATGATACATCTAAACTTATATATAAATGGGATTTTGTCTGTGGGTGTATGTATGTGTGTGTTTCCTTTACCTATAGACTCCAAAACGGCTGAACCGATTTTCTTAAAAATTTACACAGTTGTACTATAAGCGTCTGCGAGTGTTCTTAGCTAGGTTTTGTGTCGAGGTATCTCCGATAAATATCGAAAATCGATAATCGAAAAAATCGGGTTATAGAAGGAGTGGTCCGATTTTATTCAAATTTTATACACGCATAGACAAAGACATAAGAAACGTTATTCAGAAATTTCAAGGTTGTAGTTCTTACAATAGTGCAGAAAATCGATAATATATATATATATATATATATATATATATATATATATATAAGGCAAGATGTTGTGTGTGTGTCTGTTTATCTGCCTGCATGTCTGTATTTTTTCAGGCCTTTTATTTTGGTTTTTGCTTCGGGTTTGGCTCTAAGTAGGTATAATTGTAGTTCTTAGTCTCAGCGATAATATCATTTACTCAGAGGACTTATTTAGCCTTCAAAATTCAGTTTACGAAAAAAACTTATTTGATATCGATACCAGGAAATTAAAATTTGACTTACATTCATTCATTTTTCTTTCTGTCTACAGTTTCGCTTTAACTCGAAACAGCTATTGCTTTTTAGTCTTTCGTGCTAACGTCTAAAGAGTCTGAGCTTCAGGACCATGGATTAGTTTTAAAGATTTCATTACACGCGATCAACACCGGGCTATACTGCTAGTATATATATATATATATATATATATATATATATTGGGTGCGATTGGTAAATTGTCGCAATTATTTCACATATTCTTTAGGCTGAGCCTGAGCTCCAGGACCATGGATTAGTTTTAAAGTTTTCATTACACCCGAGCAACACCGGGCTATACTGCTAGTCAACAATGTAACGCTAACAGAATTTGAAATGTTAGCACACCTAGCTGCTTGTGTGTCCCATTTTGCGAACATCCTACCCAAATAAAGAGAGCATTCCAAAGTACATTTCAGGCATTAATCGAGAAGTCCTGTTAAAGAAATAAATGACATGCTCATGACATATTAGCCTTTCCCTACCGGCCTCCAATCATAACTCTACCACCCTCGGCATTTTACCGATTTCACCGTCAATTTTCAACCGAAGGCGTATTTTTCAAGTTTTATGGAAACCAAACTGACGCCATTCCGTTTGAAATGGCATTTCGCATTTCTCCTTCTTGGAGGCGTTGTTAGCATCAACAACACCTGCCCTTTGCTCATATCCCCCACACCAACACAGATGTTTCCCTAATCAAATACACGCCATACCATCGCTTGAAATAATTAATGCATGTAAGCTCTGACCTCTAACCCTGCATTTTAACTCTAAAATTTCTCAGCAAGAACGCAATATATTCCAAGCCATTACCAAAGTGAACGATGTGTTCACCTCTTCACCTTCAGTCTCAATAAACTGGTCGCCTCTCTATTACTTGCATCTGAAGCGACAACATATTTTTCGTAAGTCGTGTGATTGACATTGGAAGCATTCTGTCGCCATGAAGGCTTGCCAAGGAGGCCTTTTAACAAATACGGCAATCGTCTTCTTTCTTTTATAGCACAGAACTTGATTTATAACTTTATAAATAAATATTGCCTCTAACGCAACGGTTATCGTCGAAAAAAAATTGAATCGGCAATTTGGTTTCAAACTCAAACCTAGTCTGATAAGTTCACTTAATCGCAAACACCCTGAATTTCCAGACAGGAATCGATATCTTCTTCGCTAGCTATGGATTAGGTTGTAGGATAAAATGGTCTCTCTTGTCTTGGGTAGCCCCCAACCAATAAAAAAAAGATGAAGAATTCAAAGTCCTGAAGAATGCAACAGAAAACCATTGTCTTCTTTTCCAAGACGACATGTCAATTCAGTGATAATAAAGAAAGAAATCTATGGATGGCCATAACCGTCTATCTTGGAAAGTGTTTTTTTTTTAGCTTAATTATTTTAACCATGCCTAGTTAAAGTCGAGATAATATGAAATACGACACTTAAGCATTAAGTGAGATTTATATTTGACGTGGAAAATTGCGACAGTCAATATGAAGTGAAAATTTATGTAGATATCTGTTTTCCGTGCATCTCGTTACTACACCATCCCTCCCATACTCCCCCGTCCCTCCCATACTCCCCCGTCCCTCCCATACTCCCCCGTACCTCACATACTCCCCCGTACCTCACATACTCCCCCGTCCCTCCCATACTCCCCCGTACCTCCCATACTCCCCTGTACCTCCCATACTTCACCGTGCCTTCCATTACCGTGACCCTCTTACTACACCGTGCATCTCAACTTCATTGGGCCTCCGTTATTCCGACGTGCCTCCCATTAATCAACTGTGCCTCCCAACTGCACTGTGCCCCCATAATTGAGGTAATTATGAAGGTGAACAAAAAAGAAATTGTTCTTTTAAGTGATCTAATGATTACGACTCAAGATAAACTTTTCCCCAAAAAAAAGAAAAAAGAAAATAGGCTCTAGACATGTAATGAAAACAGTGACAGCACTTACACTGAATCCATCAAAAAAAAATCCAGGATGTGAATTTGCTAAATACTAACACCTTATATATCTCGGCGTATAGATCAGTTATGACAAATCTAAACTTATTTATAACTGGAACTTTGTCTGTGTGTGTATGTGTCTGTGTGTGTGTGTATCCGTTACCTATAGACTCCGAAACGGCTGAACCGATCTTCTTGAAAATTTACACAATTGTACTATAAGCGTCTGCGAGTGTTCTTAGCTAGGTTTTGTGTCGAGGTACCCCCGATAAATATCGAAAATCGATAATCGAAAAAATCGGCTTATAGAATGAGTGGTCCGATTTTAATCAAATTTCATACACTCATAGACAATAACATAAGAAACGATATTCAGAAGTTTCAAGGTTGCAGTTCTTACAAAAGTGCAGAAAATCGATAATATATATATATATATATATATATATATATATATATATATATATAGGTAAGATGTTTGTGTGTGTGTCTGTTTATCTGTCTGTATGTCCTTTACACAAATCGACAATTTTTATCCGATTCTCACCAAACTTCACACAAATATTCTTTTGGCTGAGTCTGAGCTCCAGGACCATGGATTAGTTTTAAAAGCTTTCATTACACCCGAGCAACGCCGGACTATACTGCTAGTATATATATATATATATATATATATATATATATATATATATATACTAGTTGCGATTGATTTATTGTCGCAATTATTTTTTCATTTCAAATACTTTTTAGGCTGAGTCTGAGCTCCAGGACCATGGATTAGTTTTAAAGCTTTCATTACACTCGAGCAACGCCGGGCTATACTGCTAGTTTAGTATAGGAGAAAAGGCAACTGAACATAGAAAACCGCATATTTCACAAACACCAAAACATTAAACCGAAAACTCGAGTAACGCGTTTAAATAGCCTCGTCAGACCGAGACTTTCATATTTATGTCGTGCTGACCGCCTACAGTCACTCTCTCACCGGCGTGACGTGGCTTCACTGTGCCTGTTGTATAAATACTTTCACGGCTTCTGCTCCGATGAACTTAGATCACTGGTGCCCCCTAGGTACGAATTTGCACGAGATACTAGATTAGCAACTAGGTCCCAACCTTTTACAGTGAAATCGATAAAATGTAACTGCAACTTCTACTCCAACAGCTTCTTTTCTCGCACTTCACGACTGTGGAATTCTCTTCCACATGATTGCTTCCCTGACAGCTACAATCTCCAGGAGTTTTAAATGTAAGGTCAATAGACACCTCCTAACACACTAACTCGCTCCCATTCTTTCAAACACTCTTCCCATCTACCCAACCCTCATCCTCGGTATCCTTACCCGTCTATCACCCTCCTTCTGACATTTCCTATATCTAACCACTTTTTCTCTTCACCTTTCCCGATGTAAACCCTGCGCAATAGTGGCAGTGGAATGCCTTGCTTGGGATGAAATGATTAAAAAGAAATATTTCATCTGTCAGATGTATACAACCGCTTCCTAAGATTTGTGGTGATACCAAGCCAGCGAGGGACCGGATGTTTGGCCTCAGATGTCCAGATAGCAAATGACCAAAACTGGTCTTTGCGCATCTGGGCTCCACACAGAGGTTCCGGTGGAAAACCAAAAATAAATAAATATCAAATTCCTTTTACGGACCCTTTTCGAGAGCCGACGATAATTTGTTTATCGTCCAATGGGAAGCTCAGAATTAAATCCGGGTGTGAATTCTCAAATGACTTGTTCAGAACTCCGAAGACGAAATAAAAGGACGACACAGGAAACATTGCCAGTTGAGAAAATACGAGAATAATTAACACGTCCCTTGACCACGTCAAGCGATCGTATGATGTTGCCTCTCCTTTCTCTCTCATCTTCCTCTTCACTGTTCACTGAGCCACTTACCCGAATTGACTGAGCGAAAACTTCAAAGATACTCCTAACAAAGGAAGGCTCACACATGCATACGCACAAACTCTTTTCGGCAATTGCTGCTATGAACATTTTCACAATCTTTGTACCAACCAAAAGACATTACTTTTATTTGTAAAAACAAAACCTTAATTGATATATATATATATATATATATATATATATATATATATATATATAAATGTTGTTCTATACACAATTTGATTTTCTTGTTTTATACCCCTCTTATTATGGGCCATCTACTAACAAGGCCAAATTCAGTTAATCTGTTTCAACACACACTTCATTATAACGGATAACCCACTATAAATTCAAGGTAAAGCCTGGGGTCTTAGCAAAGATCTTCCAGATTTAAGTATTGTTACCTCGACCTACAGAATCACAAATGTTATTAACTAAACCCATCAGACCGAGACATTTATATGGATGTCATGCATGACTCAAAACCCGTTCAGAAATATATCATCTGTCAGATGTATACAACCGCTTCCTAAGATACTCGGTGAAAAAGGTGTTGAGAGAGTAAATCCTGGAGTCTAGTCAAAGATTATCCTGGTTTGAACATTGTGGACTGGCGCTATAAAACTATGAATGTTTTTATATAGCCCCACTAGACCGAGACTTTCATATGGATGTCATGCATGACTCAAAACCCGTTCAGAAATATGTAAAGTATCAGATGTATACAACCTCTTCCTAAGATTAACACTGAAAAAAGGTTTTGAGGAATTAAAGCCTGTAGTTTTGGCAAAGTTCCTCCTGATGTGAACATAGTGGACTGGAGCTACAGAAGCACGAATGTTCCTAAAAAGACTCATCAGACTACTACTTTCATATGGATGTCATATTTGACACTAAAACCTCTTCGGAAGCGTCTAAATAGTCAGCTGATTAAATTTTTTTTTTTTAATCATATCACCCCAAGCAAGGCGGTAACGCCACTGATGCGCAGGGGGCTACGTAAGGGTAAAAAGAATGGAAAAGAGAAAGCCGGAAACCACATCCTAAACAGGAAACAAGGGATGAGCCTCTTCACCTGTTCAATAGATGTGGGTGGAGTGTGAACCGGGCGATAGTTTAGTCTAAATTTAATTTAATTACAAAGAACTGTACCAAAATACAGTAATGACATTACTTGAGGACTTTCAAAGACAGCAACACCTAAGAGAGAATATAATGACATAATTTTAATTCAGACGTTAACTCTACGTCGAGGAAAATTTCATGAAGGAAGTCTCCCTTCAATATTGGAAAGACTCTTAACATTTTTTTATATAAGAAACTTATTTTCTTGGACAATAGTTTTAAAAGAAACATTTGACATATTTCTACTCTTAGTAGAACTGGTTGCGTGCTCAGTGAATCCTGAATGTTTTCTTATAAGGAAACGGTTAATATTACCATCTGTGAGTAAAGAGAATTAATTTGATGAAAATTTATTGCCGTTCTTTCTAACCGAATTCTTCAATTAGCATAATTAGCCAGGAATTTTTTTTCCGCCTGAAACAATCCTGCATATATATAAATCTACCATCCGCCCTTGCATTGAATATTGCTGCCATATCTGGTCGGGTGCTCCTGCATCCACCCAGGTGTCCTTGACAAAATCCAACGAAGAATCTGTAATGTGATAGATTCCGACTTGGCAGCTCAGATACTGTCACTTTCTCACCGGCGCAATGTGGCTTCTCTGTGTCTCTTCTATAAATACTTTCATGGCTTCTGCTCAGATGAACTTAGCTCACAGGTTCCCCCCATACATGAATTTGCTCGAGCAACAAGATTAGCAACTAGGTGCCACCCTTTTACTGTGAAACCAATAAAATGTAAACGCAAATTCTACTCCAGCTGCTTCTTTTCTCGCACTTCCCTTCCATTGACTTGCTTTCCCGACAGCTATAATCTCCAAGAATTTAAATGCAAAGTCAATAGTCATCTACTATCTCACTAACCTGCATCATCTCTCTCATGCCCCCTTCTCCCTCCTTTCCACTCTCATCAGTATTCTCATCCTTTTCTTACCCACTTCCTGACACCCCCTATAACCTGTCACAGTTTCTCAGAACTTTCCTCCTGTGAAACACCCTGCAAAACAGTGGCAAAAAATGCCTTGCTTGGGGCGATATGATTATTAAAGAAAATCTATCTATATATCTATCTATCTATCTATCTATCTATCTATCTATTTCAATCTGTTCATATCTATCTATCTATCTATCTATCTATCTATCTATCTATCTATCTATCTATCTATTATAGTGCCCTATCTACATTGGAATCACAGTCTGTTCATATCTATCTATCTATCTATCTATCTATCTATCTATCTACCACAGTCTGTTCATATCTATCTATCTATCTATCTATCTATCTATCTATCTATATATCTATCTACCACAGTCTGTCATATCTATCTATCTATCTATCTATCTATCTATCTATCTATCTATCTGAGGAGCCTCTAGGTGGTGTAATGGTTAGCAAGTTTGTCTCGCTAGAACCAGTTACAACTGAGTAGTGAATTTCATCCTCATTGAGTGACCCACACTTTCGACCTTGTGCAACATCTATCTATCTATCTATCTATCTATCTATCTATCTATAAATGTAAAGTCAATAGTCATCCTCATGCTTCTTTCCTCGTCCCTCCACTCTAATCAGTATTCTTTTTCTACTCTTACCCACTTCCTAACACTCCTTATAAACTGTCACTTTTTCTCATACCTCTCCTCCTATGTAACCCCCTGCAAAACAGTGGCAATAAAATACCTTGCTTGGGGCGATATAATTATAAAAAATAAAAAAATAAATAAATAAGATGACAAGAAAAAAGAAAAGAAAATTTCATTCTCGCTCTATGAATTATTAACATTGGGCAATTACAAACGGACGTTACAAACCTTTTAAAAGCATGTTTCCTAGCCACTTTCCCATCAGCAATGATTTATTAGTCGTTCCGATCTTTGAAACAACAACGAGCTAACATTAAGCAGCGTCTAGGAACACAAGAAATCTGCTTTTCTTCAAAGAATATCAGCCACATACAGAAAAAAAACACTACAGCGCCAATGGTGATCTGCTTGAAACTGATACGTAATGCCAGTGTTCAAGGTTCTTTCCTAGATAAACAAAAAAGGTGCAAATTCAGTTGTTAAAAATAGGAAAACCCTCCTCACTCTAAAGATTTGTCGAAATTAAATTTTCCTGATTCTAGCTTCTATACTCGGACTACTCGCTTGTGAAACTGACGATAGCTGGTTAATGTTTCTTTGATTTGTCCTTGTGTCAGACTTAACCGAACTCCCGACGGCTTAAAAGTTTTATGCACAATTATCATCATCAGAATTATCAGAAGGTTGGTTGTCGGCAGGATGGAATGTGTGGAATAGTATAAGAATAAAATATACATTTTTCATGTTAAAATAGAAATTTATTAAAAGGAGGAATAACACAAGTTGTATAAGTTAATGTGCAATTAAAGAGTTTAGGGTATCAAGAGTTTTAGAAAATGTTCGTAATAGTAATAGTTGAAAAAGAGAAAGAGAAAGAGAACAAGGTACGACCTGACCTTCTCTCAGGGTCGATTTGAAGTTAAAGTTACATTTTAGTTGTTTCGTCTCGCGGCTCCCATCTCACTCTCTCTGACTGACTGACGCTGGTGAAGTACTTTTATTGTAATCTTTTGAACTTTTGGTCTTGCAAGTCGTGCCCATTCGTCAAAAATCAATTTAACATCTACTTGCGAAATCTGGTTTCGACTTTTTCTTTAAGCAGATGGTCAATCCTTTTTCTTTTTGGGGTAAAATCAGGATTTCACGCGTCGTTGTGAATTCAATTTTAATTCTTTTCTTATCCCTATAAATTTAAATTTTCCTGATTCTAGCTTCTATACTCGGACTTTTCGCTTGTGGAACTTTCTTCCAGCTCTATGCTTCCTTGCCAACTTTTGATCTTCCAAAATACAAATGCAACGTTTGATCACTTTTACTATTCGCCTGATTACTCAACCATCCACCCATGCATTGAATATATTTGTCATATCTGGTCAGGTGCTCTGCTATTCCTCTCGGAATTCTTGACAGTGTCCAGAAGAGAGTCTGAAATGTAATCGATCCCGAACTGGCAGATCGACTCCAGCCACTTTCTCACGGACAGGATGTGGCTTCCTTCTGTTTTGTCTGCAAATATTTTCATGGCTTCTTATCCGACTAGCTTAGCTCCCTGGTGCTCCCTCTACAAGAATTTCTCCGAGCAATCAGACTGGCAATCAGGTCCACCCTTTTACAGTCAAAACAACCAAATGTAACCACAATTTCTACTCTATCAGCTCCTTTCTCGCACTTCCTGCCTGTGGAATTCCCTTCCGTATACTTGCTTCCATGAAAACTACAACCTCCAAGAGTTTAAATTTAACGTCAGTTGCCATCTCTTATGAACTTGACTATCCTTTCCCCAGCACCTCCTGTATCTAGTTCTTCTCCCTTCCTCATTCTACTCTCATGCAACTCTCTTTACATCAGTATTCTTATCCTTCTCTTGCCCATTTTCTGACACCCCCTGTAACCGGCTCCTCTTTCGCTTCACTCACCTCCTATGTAACATTTCACTCTCCTCTTATGTAGCCCCCTGCGCACTAGTGGCAATACTGCCTTGCTTGGGGTGAAATGATTAAAAAAAACATTATTACTTGAGAAATTTCGAGTTATTAACAATTCAGTCAGTTAAGTGCTATACGTGATACACGCTTGGGCGATCATGTCTCGAAAGAGACATGACTGACTGGGCAGAAGATTATCCCGCAGTAGGTTGCCATTGCTTTCTGCGGTAGAGTGGTTTCCAACCAAGGCTATAGAACCCAATCTGTCTTATTATTTAACCCATAACTGTAGGGCAGAGACAGATTGATACCGAAGATTATCCCGTAGTAGGTTGCCATTGCTTTCTGCGGTAGACTGGTTTCCAACCAAGGCTATAGAACCCAATCTGCCCTGTTATTTAACCCATAACTGGAGGGAAGGGACGGATTAATATCTTTCCCAAGGGTATTTGCGCGTAAGTGAATGTAAGGAATTCAACTGGAATTCGAACTCGCCACCACCGATTGTGTCGTTCCGACTCAATTTCCATTGCACCACAACGCACATCTGCAAAGAAAAGAAAAATATTTGAATGTAGCAGATTTCTACAACATCTACGTGGCGACTCTGACAAGGTCTGATATGAGAATATTCAGCTATGAACACGTTAGCATACGAAAACTCCTGCTGTGTTCGTTTATTTATTTAACTTGGCACGATTTGTAAATGACATTTATGACACTAGGGACATGTTCGCCGCTAGATCTGTTTTCTTTTACGGCAGACTAACGAACCAAACCTTCGATCAGCGATATTTTCCCTTCGACCTCCCACTCTACAACATCAATAGTTATTTCTTTTTTTAGTTCACTTTTTAATGAAGTACAAAATTATCCCACCATAGAGCCGAAGAAATTTATACAACGCAACTGAAGATTTCTTGATTGTTTTTCATGACAAACCTAATTTTCTTTAATGAATCCAATTGAAAATGTTTGGCTCGTGAAATAAGAAAAAAGACATTTAGAAAATTATTTACAAACTCACAGTCTAATCAGATATACCACATAAGAAAATAGCAAGTCTGATATATTCGATGCTTACATCATTCACTTAAGGAATTACTTATTTGAAAATAATATTTGAAATTTGAGTTGCCTAAAGTATTAAAAAACAGGACAATTTCATTAGAAACAAAGAGGAGAGTACTGCATTGCTATGTGATGTCGGTTCTTCAATATGGCAGTGAATGCTGGACAATATCATCAGAGATGAAGGAAAAACTTGAAGCAACCGAAATGTGGTTCTACAGAAGTATATTGGATATAAAGTGGGGATCAGTTCCATAATAAAATCAATATATAAACTGATCCCTCACTTTGTGATCACAGTAATTTCTATACATTTATATTCCTGAGATCCAAAAGCACAAGCATGCATTCCAGGAACTGAGAAGAGTATTAAGACACAGAAAACTTTCACTGGAAACAAAGAAGAGAGTCCTGGATTGCTATGTGATGTCGGTTCTTCAATATGGCAGTGAATGTTAGACAATATCTTCGAAGATGAAGGAAAACTAGAAGCAGCTGAAATGTGGTTCTACAGAAGGATGCTGCGGATATCATGGATCGAGCATGTGAGTAATGACGATGGAGACGAAAAGGAAATTAATACTGAGCATCAGGAAGAGACAGCTGAAATTCCTGGGACATGTAATGAGGAAGGAGGGCTTGGAGAACTTGATACTAACAGGCCAGATAGAAGGGAAAAGAGACAGAGGAAAGCAGTGGATAACATATTTGAAGGGCCTGATCAGGTGGATGACAGAACAAGGGTTATGTGGTGTAACAGGAGAAAGTGCGCTAAGAGCCACCAGGGATAGGGAGACGCGAAAAGCCATGATCGCCTACGTCTTGAAAGAACATGGCACATAGAAGAAGAAGAAGAATTATTACCCTTACACTTACTAAACAAGAACGCAATTTCTTTGTTATAAAAATCGCAGATTTACAGTCCGAATCTAAACTTATCTATAAATGGAACTTTGTGTATGTGTGTGTGTTTCTGTGTGTGTTTCTGTGTGTCCGTTACCCAGAGACTCCGAAACTGCTGAACCGATTTTCTTGAAAATTTACAGAGTTTTAATATAAGCGTCTGCGAGTGTTCTTAGCTAGGTTTGTGACGAGGTACCCGAAAATCGATAATCGAAAAAATTGGGTTATAGAAGGAGTGGTCCGATTTTAATCAAATTTCATACACTCATAGACAAAGACATAAGAAACGATATTCAGAAGTTTCAAGGTTGTAGTTCTTACAGTAGTGCAGAAAATCGATAATATATATATATATATATATATAAGGCAAGATGTTTGTGTGTGTGTGTGTGTCTGTTTATCTGCCTGCTTGTCTGTATTTTTTTCAGCCCTTTTATTTTGGTTTTTGCTTCGGGTTTGACTCTAAGTAGGTATAATTGTAGTTCTTAGTCTCAGCCATGATACCATTTACTCAGAGGACTTATTTAGTCTTCAAAATTCAGTTTACAACGAAAAAACTTATTTGATATCGATAGCAGGAAATCAATATTTGACTTACATCCATTCATTTTTCTTTCAGTCTACGGTTTCACTTTAACTGGAAACACCTATTGCTTTTCGTGCCAACGTCCAAAGAATCTGAACTCCAGGACCATGGATTAGTTTTAAAGCTTTCATTACACCTGACCAACGCCGGGCTATACTGCTAGTAACTAAATATTTTCATAAGAACTGGAAAATACAACGCGTAATAGGTAAATTAGTGACTTATTTAAAATTTTTAATTTTGAGCATACGCGTTGCTTCTTTTTTATTTTGTAGACTACACAGTATAGTAGGGTCTGTTGAGTACCATTCTGTGATTTTAAAAAAGCCATGATGAAATTTACTCAGAAATTTGAAAATGGCATGCTGTACTGCTTGCAATTTGGTTGTGAAAAACTAATACCAATATTTCAGAGTGTTTGGGTGTCAATCTGAAGAGAACACAGAAGTTACTGTGTCCAAGAAAGGGATGGACCGAGGGTGATGAAAACCAAAATTCCAGTAAACAGCATAGTGTTTGGGATGAACACAAGCGATGGCCACGTTATGCATTCATCCATTTTCCCACAGAGCATCAGAGACAACAGTGAGTCATACATCAAATGCTTTGAGGTGATAGTGCTGCCCTGTGTAAAGATGGTGGCTGATGAAAGACCCTATGTCTGGCAACAGGACTCTGCACCATGTCACACTAGCAGCTCTTCAAACTTGTCTTTGGTCTGTGGCTTGGTATTTTCCTGCTGCATCAAAGTGCGCTTTCGGTTGATCAGAGCCGGGTACTTTTGCTTCAACTTTTCGTAGACCCGCTCAAGTTGCTGACAGTAAAGTTCGGCACTGATGGCACGACCATTCGGAATCAGCTCAAAATGCACGATTCTTTCAAAGTTCCACCAAACGCACAACATGAATTTCTTGCCGAATCGATCTTGTTTTGGAACCGACGGTGTCTCTTGCCCTATCTGAACCCATCGCTTGTCTCGATTGTACTGGACCAGATAGACCCATTTCGCAAGTGTTTACGGACGTTTGGGACAACCTAATATCACAGGAAACATTGAAGGCAAGATGGAACGAGCGAAACAGCGAATAACCTACCTAACTAAATTGGATAAATGGGTGACAGAACTGCAAAAGGGATCATAGTAAAGGGCTTGAAGATGTTGACCATCACGGGACATATTGAAGAGGAGCAGCTGGAAGTGGTAAGCAACGGGCCTAACTAGCCTGCGCCAACTGATTGTAGATCAGAGACTTGCATTGACAATAAAAAGCTTGGAAATTTTTATTTACATTCGACATATGGTAGTTGAGAGAGACAGGAGGTACACTAAATGTGCTTCTTTAAACCTATTGCAGAACAGGTACTGGGACTGCTAATAAAGGGTTTGGAGAATTTGTCACTCACAGGACAAATTGAAGGTAATGAGCAGCAGAGGGAGACTGAGTAACCTACTTAAGAAGCCTGTGTAAATCGATTGCAGAACAAGAACTGAGGACAATAACAAACGAATCAAAATTTGAGCTACATAGTTATGGAAAGGTGGATGTGCGTTGTGGTGCAGGGCATATCGGCTCGGAACGAGAAATCAGGGAGCCAAGTTCGAATTTCAGTTGAATTCATTGCATTCTCTTCCCTCCAGTTATGGGTTAAATAACAGGACAGATTAGCTTCTGTAGCCTTGGATGGCAACCAGTCTACCGCAGAAAGCAATGGCAACCTAGTGCGAGATAATCTTCTGCCCAGTCAGTTATGTCTCTTTTGAGACATGATCGCCCAAAGCGTGTATCACGTATGGCACTTGACTGACTGACTGACTGATCATAATAGTTAAAAAATGATAAAGGCTTCTACTGGGCATAAAGTGGGGGGTCGGTTTTCTATTGTTATGAAGTAATGAACTGATCCCCCACTATTTACACTTAATATAATAATGTAATATAATCTATCTCATCTTCCTACAGCTATTAGTTAAATAATAGGACAGATTAGGTTCTATAGCCTTGGCAGGCAACCAGTCTACCCCAGAAAGCAATGGCAACCTACTGTAGGATAATCTTCTGCCAGTCAGTTATGTCTCTTTCGAGACATGATCGCCTAAGCGTGTATCACGTATGCCACTTGACTGAGTTATGGAAAACTATAATTGTCAATGTTCTGAAGAGAAATATCATATGAAACAAATTCACATTTCAGATTCTTTATTGAATAATGATTAAAAAGACACGTTTTAATAGGTTAGTTATGTGCCATACGTGATGCATGCTTGGCTGATCATGTCTCGAAAGAAACATAAGTAACTGGGCAGAAGCATTCCCAAAATATGTTTCCATTACTTTCTGCGGGAGACTGGTTGTCAACCAAGGCTACAGAAACCAATCTTTCCTGCTATTTAACTCATAGCTGGAGGGAAAAGAGACGAATTAATACCTTACCTAAAGAGTATTTGCGCTTTAAATTAATCCATCAAATTCAACTGGAATCCGACCAGGACTCTCCAACTTTTCCTTCCCAGCAGATATCAACTGCACGACAACGCATAGGTTTTTATTAAAGATACAAAAATGCTTGCTATCATTTATTTGTTATATAATTTAAAACTTTTTTGTCTTCGGTATTCTAAATAAAAAAAATCGAGTTTTGAAACTGAAAATGAATGAATTTTATAAATCTAGCATTTGTCCGTGCATTGAATACTGTTGCCATATCTGGTCGGGTGCTCCTGCTATTCATCTTGAAGTTTTTGACAAATACCAAAAGTAGATATAATCGATCCTGACTTTGCAACTCATCTTCGGTGATTTTCTCATCGACGTTATGTGGCTTCCCTCTGTCTTTTCTACGAATATTTTTATGGCAACTGCTCTGATAAGATTTTTTCCCATATCCTATGTATCTATTCGTGCTACTAGACAGGCATTAAGGCCCCCACCCATTCACCGTCGAAATAGTTAAATGTAACCTACTCTTCTACACTAACAGATTCTTTTCTAGCACGTCCCGCTTGTGGAACTCATTTCTATTTGCATGCTTCCTTAATAGATACAATCTCCAAAAGTTTAAATGCAACGTAAATTGCCATTTTTTATCTACATGATTCTCGGCCATCTCTTATCTTTTCTTCAACGTACCCTGTTACGTACCCTGTTACGTTTTTTTTTATCCTTTAACTCTAACTCCCTGTACCTCAGTGACATTTCTACCTAGATTTGGGTGAAAATGATTATAA